>JASAMY010001666.1:67500-109989 GCA_030248085.1 Paralinhomoeus sp. GSCO2_6 | reverse complement strand
TCCTCAGTCGATACGAGTTCAAATTCTGATTTTCTTTGTAAAAATACTGTTGTGACATTTGCAATTAGTCTGCGGCCCTGGTCATTGCCGAGCCAGGCGTACATGGAGAATTTGGGCAGCTGACGGCTCAGTTCGAACACGTGGTACTGCTGACTCGTGCTGAAATGCGATGCGAGTCGGTAAAACAATTTAAATTTTGCGCCATACCGTATACGTTTTCGCTAACGCGGAAGATTTGAACACTCAAAACTTTGGACAATGGGACTGCATGTGCGACTGTACATGTACGCATTCTCAAAAGTGCCCACCTACAGTATACTTACAGTACATGCACAAACAGTACAGTATGCAAATCGCGCACCGGTAGCCGACTACTGCCTTGACGTGCAGTTCAGCAGCGACGTCGCGCGGCGGTCGCAGCGCCAAACTGCAGTTGCCCGTCGCTCGATTCAGATTCGGGTGCCTAGCGACGTGCACATACAGTGTACACACGTGGTGCAGTACGTCTGCGTGTCTGTTGAGAGCCAGACTGCAGGTTCGCTCAGTCGACACGCTCACCAGACGTGACTCTCTCCGGGGAAGATCCCTTCGGCAAAGATCATGACGGTCCGAAGAACAGTGTCGTTGGAAGTGCTGATGGACAGCTCGACGCGGGGCCGGTCGCCGTTCGTCTCAACCGTGAGCGTGGTTTGCAGGTGCGTGCTGGCCTGGAAATTGCGACTATCTGTGCGTGCGTGCGTGCGTGCGTGCGTGCGTGCTGGTGCGTGCGTGCGTGCGAACGTGCGTACGTGCGTGCGAACGTGCGTGCGTGCGTGCGTGCGTGCGTGCGTGCGTGCGTGCGTGCCGGTGCGTGCGTGCGTGCCGTCCATATGTGTACGTGCGTGCCGGTGCGTGCGTGCCGGTGCGTGCGTGCGTGCCGTCCGTAAGTGTGCGGGCGTGCGTGCACACACGGGAATCGCTGCTACGGCCTCCCTCTCCGCCTGTTGGGCGGTGACGATCGCGTTCTGGCCCCTGCCCTCCGCCATTTGACCGATCCTCTTGTTCTCTTCGTAATTTCTCAATTCGGTGTTCAGATGCTGCTTTCTAATGCCCAACTCGTGGATGATCTCCTGCGTTGGGTCTTGGGTGCGGATCAGCGTCTGAGCGCCACCGCCCCCACCGCCTCCAGCAGAGGGAGGCGTGAAACCGCGCACTGAAAAGATTTAACAGCAAATCCGCAAAATCGGAGTGGCGCCGAAGCGCTGATAACGATGGCAACTATTGGCTGTATGAGCGCGATTGAATGCCGTAGAGAGCAGAGGACGGAATAACGAGTTCTGTAGATAGGTCGACAAGTTGTATACGAGTGCATCCTATAAGGTATGCTGTACTGTACATGTATGTCGGTATGTACGTGTACCTTCCCCGTCGACCGAGCAAGCGAGCAGCGTCTCCAATCCGTCGAGCTTGAAGTCGCTGGCGACGATCAGGCCCGCCAGCTCCCCGGACATCTGCTCCTTGGCCAGCACCTCGCCGCTCGTCGGCAGGCGGAAGTCGATCTAAAACTCAGCGAATCAGACAAATAAGGCCTTTGTCCGAAGAAACGGGCCCTTGCGAAATCAATCACTCCTTCCGGGCAGGAGGTTCGGTTAGAAATTTGCGGTGTATTTGCATCAATTGACGCACACGTGCCCCGTACTTGTGAATAACGGGGCAAAGGCTTCGTTACAGTGATCAAACCATTAAAAAATTCCAATTTTAATCAGGGTGTACGCGGCAGCGTACAACCCTAATATGTGAGCACTTCCTCAATGCGGTTTGTCGAATTTTCAGTCGCTTATAACTCTTGATTGAATGAACGGATTGTGGCGAATGATAGCTCAAAAGAACCGCCTTCTAGACCGGAATCGAATGAGCCGTCCCGCGTTTTGGTACTCGAACGCGTTAAGACAAATTGTACAAAAATGTTCCAAAAAAGTGGTGTTTTTTTTTCATGTTCTGCACACACTTTTAGGGTCCCCGCTCTGGAACGCTACTGTTGATTGGGACGAAACTTGGCGTGAGCACGTAGTATATGATGGCAATTTTGTGCCCCAAGGTAAATTTATCTAGGTGCTTCGGATCTATAGTTATGGCCGATTTGGTCATTTTTCGAAACATAGTCGTTTTATTTTGGCCAAAACCCGACAAGAGTAAAAGTCGAAAAAAAGCCGAGTAAACCCCCAAATGTTTTTTGATTTTCGTGAACAGCTTTACAAAGAATGTCAGGGGCGCTTGCATGATATTTGAAATTCTCACCACATAATGAGATATTGGCAACCAAAATTTCGGCAAAACCGACCAAAAAAAGTTTGTCACCTATAGGCGCTTCAACCGTTCGTGACACCGCTGTGCTGTAATGACAAAAGTTAATCGTCCAGACTTGGAATAGGTTACTTTCGACAAATGGGAGCGCTCCGATGCCCGTGTCTCTGTCAGCCCTCTTCGAAAGGCCATTTTTTAGGTGTTTTGTTCCGAAAGTTTGTTAGCTATAGACGCTTCAACCGTTCGTCGCAGAGCTGTGCTGTAATGATGAAAGTTACTCGTCTGGACCTGGAATAGGTCACTTTCGAGAATGGGAGCGCTCCGATTTCCATGTTTCGCAGCTCGACCTCTTGGCGCACCCCCATTTTGGGCAAAATTTGGAACTATGATCGTGCATTATTTTTCATTTCCTGAACGAATTCTGGCGCGTGATAGCTCAAAAGAAGCGCATTCAAAGGGGGAATCGATTAAGTCATAACACGCTTCCATACGCTTGTGCATTACCGAGAAGTTTTTGGAGATGGCAGGACCCACTTTACATAACAACCTTCTTGGTTCGTCGCCCACTCGCGCCTGCATCAATTGGACGGAAACCTCGCAGGCATCTATGCTCCACATCAAAAAATGAAATCGCCGGAGGGACTCTTGCTACATGCCAGCTATGGTTTACTGGGCACATTCTTCTTTTTACCATGTTCCCTAAAAAAGAGGTCGCTGGTTCGAATCCCAGTAACGCCTGCCTGTGCCTTTGCACGTGTCCCCTTGGGAAACCCATCAGCGTTGCTTCACTGCAGTGTCTCCAGTCCATTCCACATTTTTTGTCTCTTTTCTAGGTTCTTTTACCAGAATTTTGGTAATTTTTTGAGCTGGGAAAAATATTTATGGACGAATGCTCGCTACAGCCCCTGATCCATGAAAATGACACATCTGCACACCCGCACGCACGCACGCGCGCGCACGCACGCACGCAGCACGTACGCACGCACGCACGCACGCACGCACGCACAATGTGTACAGTGGTACACACTTTTCATAAGCTTTATGGTGCAACACTGAGCATGCGTCCGTTCTGGTCTGCTGCTGTGGGTTTGTATGTGTGTGCGTGCGTGAGTTTTTGATTAATCTTTCTTTTACGAAAAAACACTGTATTAAGGAAAATTTTGCAGGTGGCTGCAAAAAAAGGAGAATATGTGACGCTCCTTTAGGCCCAGTTTGAAAAAACGCGATATTAAAAGTAGCCACTTCATCAGATGATCAACTTCAGTTTGGACAAACCGTGTATAATCGAACCAAGCGCAGCAACACGTCACATATTCGGCGTTTGTTGTGCGAGCCATCGCACACAGCCACAGCACTACCACTATCAATCCACCCTCACAAACTATTTCATCTCTCTGACGATGCGCATCATTCATTAGGCATCGTATGGATGGACAGGGCACACAGCCAAAGATTCTGCATAAATAATTTCGCTACCCTGCCCATCTTAAATTTTTAGTATGTGGCTTGCCTTTACAGTAAGTGATATGCACCATCAATTCACGATCTTGAGTACCAATACATTGTATACCCTACATTCAATCTTCGATTCTCGTTCATCTTTGTTCCGCTTCTGTTAGCCTGTGCCTATGGACGGACGGAACTGCCATCTGTAGACGTCCAGTCAAGGACAAGGCCCGCTCTCGTCTCTGAGTCCAAGGAATGAAAGGCCTCGGTCCTCATGCAGCCTGGACTGCCTTTCCAGTGATCCAAGCGAGCACAACAAACGCCGAATATGTGACGTGTTGCTGCGCTTGGTTCGATTATACACGGTTTGTCCAAACTGAAGTTGATCATCTGATGAAGTGGCTACTTTTAATACCGCGTTTTTTCAAACTGGGCCTAAATGAGCGTCACATATTCTCCTTTTTTTGCAGCCACCTGCAAAATTTTCCTTAATGTCTGGTCAACAGATACATACGATGCGAACTATTATACCCCGCGACCTCAAAAAAAGTCCATATACATATGTAGCGACACTTTTCCCCACCCCCTCCATGAGAGCCAAAGGCAAGACAAAAATACAACCGTCATGGGCGCTAATCGGGGAGTTACTGTGAGTGAAGGTTCAAATCGCTGCCCACCCTGCCATTGTCCCAGCCGACTGCTAACTCGAGGTTGCCATCCGCGTCCACGTCGAACGCACAGGCGTACGGCGCGGCGCTTTTCGACTGCAAGCGAACGCACGGACACGTGATGGAGGTGCTTGGCACGCACGCGCGCACGCACGCTCGCGCGCACGCACGCACGCACGGACGCACGCACGGACGCACGGACGCACGCACGGACGGACGCACGGACGCACTCACGCACGCACGCACGCACGGACGGACGGACGGACGGACGGACGCACGCACGCACGGACGCACGCACGCACCGCCACGCACGCACGCACGCACGCACGCACGCACGCACGCACGCACGCACGCACGCACAAATTATCTGCAACTCGCCTTGATGCGCCACAATCTCGTCTGACCGTCGTACATTCCAAGTGTGCCGTTCTCCAAAGAATAAACAAACTGCTTTGCGGGCCCAAATGGAGCCAGCTTGATAATTTTATCCGTCTCCGTAATCTCCAACAATAATTCATCCTTTTTGAAAATGCGAATTTCAAAGTCCTCTGATCCAACGAGCAGCTGAAACAAGCAGCGGATGCCTCGAAATCTCCGCCCCAATTTTGTTTCTTAAAATAAAGTTAAAATATTAGAGAGAAATTTCTGCAGTGAGAAATTTGATATTAGAGAGAAAGAAATATTAGAGAGAAATTTGACAGGAAAGAAATACAAAAAAAGTTGTGTTAGTTAGTCTTGGTGTTTACAATCGTGGAGCTAAGTACTTTATACACACCATATAAATTCGAGTGCGTATCGGCGGAGGAAAACACTGAATATAAAATCCGATTAGAAATCAAAGTCATTTTATAAACTGATGGAACAAATGTTAGAAAGTATTATGTTTTGTCATTACGGTATTTACTCAGCGTACTGTAGACCTCGTTCTGTCCGTCGCCGTCAAAGTCGCAGAGCGCCAGCGCCGTCACACTGTCGCCCGTCACCGTCCAGAAGGGATCGTCGCCCGCGTAATCGAAGCCCTACGTAATCGTAATCGAGTATCAATGGATACGCTCTCGTGCTGTCGCCGCCCTAGATTACAGATGGCGTTCTTCCGAATGTCTTTGGCTAATTATGCCGCTCTAGACGGGAAGACGTCCTGGATGGGTATGCTATATGGGCCATTGACGGCCTCCTACCGTAGCCCCAAGCGGCTTCAACTGTAGCCATTAGCCAAGACATCGACCAGCAGCAACAAAAAAAGCTCACCTGAATAGCGCAGTTGCCTCCGCAGATCGCCAACGGTTCGGGATAGTCGGCCAACTGTCCTATGCAGATGCAGTTCACACCTTCGGCGACCTGCGAATTAATCAACAAAATTGCAAAAAAAGCACAAATTGTCATTTCTCAAGCTCACTCACGCTCAAGAGGAAGGGCATTGGGTACGGTGTTCTATCGAGTCAAAACCTCCATGTTTGGATGTTGTGTTGTGTACCTCGTTTTCCCTGGCATATTGGTACAGCACCATCTCGCGTCCATGCAGGATGCGTCTCACTTTTTTTTTGTAACGAAAATGGTTTGACAATTTGGACACATACAGGTATAATATATACATACCTAGGAGGTACATGTAACATGTGTCATCTGTGCATCTGCTCTTGCACCATTGCCGCTACGTCGTTTCATGCGCCCTTCTGTAGAATGAGGGTTCCCCTATAGCCCCTGCCAAAGCAAGTGGTGTTTTCCCGGGGCGCTTGTCATAGGTTTACGGTAGGTGTACGGTAATTACAACATACATGCACACACCTCTTCGTAAAACAGGTCGGCGTTGTCGTCGACGTCGTAGGCGAGAACGTGCGTGGGCGTCCCGACAACGACTACGTCCTTGAGTTGGCGCTGCCCCGCCTGCCCCGAGGGCGGCGCGGGTTGCAGCACGTTCAACTCTGCGAAAGGTGTCGGAGAAGGGATGATTCATCTAATCTGTTCAAGGTTACGCAACACTTGCGATGGAGAAAACGTGAACAATTTAGAAAGAAGAAGAAAAAGAAGAATGACTTGATGTTTGAGCTGCAGATGTTGCAAAGCAAACAGATAATCGGAGAGTGCAGAGAACAGAGACTTGTGTACTTTACCACCGTTGCGACACCAGACATCACTGTAATACTAGTACGCAATGTATCCAGACAATTTACACTTCTCGCAAATACTGCATTGTCAAGCTTATCTGAACTGACTGTGGTGATGATTGTGTTGTGTTGGTCGCACCGATAGGCTGGCGGTACTTTGGCTGTCGCATCATTCTGCCGACGGCCAGCGCTCTGACGCTCTGATTGACATTCAGAAAAGTGCAGTTGGCAGCCGCGTTGGACCGCTCTAGTCTTGTGGAGCCCGAGGGTTCATCCGTGCCAACAGGTCCTCCGTATGGACTGTGGATCAGCACCTGTTTTCAGGGGGAAATAATTGATCGATGCACGCACGCACGCACGCCCGCACCGGCACGCACGCGCGCTTGTCCACTACCGTACAGTTGTACCTTCGAGTGGTGCGTTCCTGCGATAATCGAAGGATGCTGCCCGTCCAGCAGACCGACTGCTACCGTTCCCGGCAGCAGTTTTGCTCCCAGATTCAGAGTGAACGACGGACGCAAGCTCATCTTTTCCGACAGCTGCTAAGCGAACCAGAAATTTCGTGACCACACTCCAGGCTTTGTCTAGAAGAGGAAGAATAGAGGTACAACACCCTACCGTAATTTTCTAATAGTGCCCCTCCAACAATGATGTACAGCATACCTGTAACTGGGGGGGGGGTTTGAGGGGTTCCCTCCCCCACTTGCTGGTTTTGACCCTACCCACACCCCCCAACGCCCCCCCCCCAGAAATTTGGAACTGTATATTGTAGTGTTTTGTGCAGTGCTTTTGACCAAAAATCAACCAAAAGTGCCTATTTTTTCCTTCCCAACACCCCCCCCTCCAGATTTTCACCACCCCCCCCCCCCCCGAAAGTGCCCGAACCCTCCCCCCAGGTCCAATTCCCGGCTACAGGTATGATGTACAGTACGATGTGCAGTACGGGTAGCTGAAGATTAAAACGATAGTGCCTGCTCTCCAAAACCAATGCAAGCCACTTTTTGCGCATGTTTCTGTGCGACTTTTGCTGCCAGTGCGAGAGGCGCTTACCAGCCACCTACAAGTTGGGGGGGGGGGTGTGGGAGGGCGTGGTGCGAGCCGGGCCGGGTCGGTCCGGAATATTCCGGATCGTTTCGGCAGATGTACAAGCAAATGTAGCCATAGCGCCGAGAGTAGTCCAAAACGAACGGCGCGCCGGCTCAAGGGATCGCCATCACATTGTCCCTACATAGTGTTGGGTGGGTGGCTCTAGCGACGGATTCGCAATCTCTCAATCCAAGGGCTCAAAATTCCATTCATTCCCTGATCGCGGCAGGCTCGAGCCCTCGCGCTGGGTGGGAGAGCCGCTTTGTGAATAGAATTTGACGTGAGATTCTCTCTACCTTCATACACTGCCGCGCGCGTGCGTTCTATTGTGGCTCTCACACGTGTGGCTTTGTGCGTCTTTGTTGCGGCCCTGTAGAGTGTGAATCAAGCCTTTAAAAACTGCAGCGGGCGCGAGAAGTGTCACAGTCTTCTCTCCTGATTTCAGGTGCACGCAAAGCACTAAGTCAAGTACAATACGTGTAGAACGCGCATCCCTCCCACCCACTAGCCATTGGCGGCGCTGGCTCTTTGAAAACAACAACCCTGACACTTTGCGCCGGGGGGCGTTTTCACGCTCTGCCCTGAGTTTGGCAAATTGCATCCCTCCTCCTAGAGCGCGCTCGCAACAGTCTATAGTACCGAGCGTACATATGTACACCGGTACGTACATTGTATCTACGCATCGCGGAGAGCAGCAGCTTGCTACTATGCGAGCCACGTGCGCGTTATTGCAACGTAGCGAGCGTGCTGTACACGCTGAATGCCACCGACCTGCACAGGCAGCAGATGTTCAACCACACGCCGAGAACAATTTCTAATGAGATGGCGGGCGGGTCGTAGGGATCGCAATTCCATTGTCTCTCTAGCCTCTAGTCTAGGCGACTGGTTCGATCGTCTCAACTAGGTTACCTACATAGCAATCTATCGAGCCAGGGCTCAAAATTTCAATAATTTTCTGATCGCCAACGGGCTCAAGCCCTTTCTCTTCGTGGGAGCCGCATTTGTCAGTAGAAACCTCCCCACCTTGAGCTTCTCTCTACATTCCCGTGTCCGCGCGCGTCCGCGTGTCCGCATTTCCCGCGAAGCAAGTGAATCCAGCCTTTAGAACTGGCAGGATGCTCGAGCTAGTGTGTACATAAGCACAGTCTTTCCGGTCGGCTTAGCACCTGCTGCTGCTGTCGCCATAGGTTCGCGTTGTACCCAGTTGAGTACAATATGAACGCAAACACCCACCCACCACCTACTCGCGGCGTTGGCGCAGAGAAAACAACACCCGTCATTTCTTTTGCCGTCCCGTCTCTCCCATGCTAACCGGTTTTTGACGCCCTGACCTGAGTTCCAGCTGCCTCCTGGCGGGCGTGCTCAGTTAGTCGCACGCCCCGCGTGCCCTCCTCTGAGCTAGCTAGCGTACAGCGTACAGTTAGGTACAGCGTGCGCACATGTACATTCCAACGCGCCGCCCCATTCTATTGCAGCGTGGTGTTGCAGCGGACACGCTACGGAGACGAAAGAATAGACGCGTAAGGCAAGCATGGCCGGCGCTGGAAACAGGGCTCGACGCAGGAGATGCATCGCCTGCGGAGCGAGACCAAGGACCACCCTGCAGTTGCAGACCACCCGAAAGAAGGGAGACACCACAGTGGACAAGGGGCTGCACAGGCCACTGTGCCTTCGCTGTCGGCCGCTTCTGGGCGTTCAGGTTCGGAAATTGTTGAAGCGCAAGGCTGATTCTGAATGCCCTACACACACCACTGGCTGCTCAGTGGTTCTTTGTTTATTTTCGTCAATGCTGTATGAGGAGCAGCTTTCGGGGCGGGCAGCTGAAGGGTAAAGGACCCTTTGAAACATTACTACCTAGTCAATTGGGCACCAGTTTGAATCCCTCTTCAAGTCCACAACGAGTTGTTTTTGTCAGCTACGACACACTCTGACATGTGCGTTTCAGCCAGCAGTCGAGGTGGTGCAGCACGCTCCCTCCTCCCTGTTGGCCGATAACCCCTTGCTGGTGCAGTTGCTGCAGCAGGAAGACCGCCTATTAGGCCAGGAGCAAAGCTCCGCGACCAATCATCCGACGCCCACACCACCTGCCGACTATGTCACTCCAGTCAACCCTGTACAGCAGTCCATGACAAGCCCTGTTGCAGCGGCTCAGCGGAAACGGTCCCAGACGCAGGACCAATGGACACAGGTCGCTGAAGAATTGCAGGCATCGATGTCCAGGCGAAGGGGTCCCAATGCGGGTGCCATACCCCTGGCATTCAGCCCCATGGTTGGGAGGTGTTCAACTTCAAGTGCTACCGGTCCAGACCTACTCGTCAGTCCGAACTCGTCAAAGCCACAAGCCAAAGGACCTGTTTCAACAAAGTGGTTTGGTCAAGTCAACTGCCGACTGTCCAGTCAAGTGGCTTGCCCCCAGTTGTCAACGAGACCAACGCCTGAGCCATGTCGACGGCTACATCATGTATAGGAAACAGGAGATTTTATGAATCTATCGAAAACTAAAGCCGAATTCGATAGATTTTCGAGCGACTATTTGACAGACTGTGCTGATCAGATTGACACAGTACCACATTGTGTATAATACCGATCGTATAAATTCCTTCCTTACCCAGCAGAATTAACCCTTAAAAGACACGGAGGTATGCGCACTCTGCAATAGGTTTTAAATTCCACTGTACGCTGTAGTCCAACTCAACCAACCTGTCTCCTCAACGGCTAGTAGCGGATGGCGATTCGAGAACAGTCGTAGGGCAACCCAGACAAGTCAATCGATATTCGGTGTGATCACTTGAACGCTGTAGAATAGCACAGAATGATAGAAAGTAGGCTGATGCAGATGTTGCCATGGAAACGACGCACAGGCCGCTCATTCAGCGCACCATAATGGTAGCTCATTCGGAATGACGATAGGAGGACACACAGAGAAGGAAGGCAGGGCTCAGTGCAGAGGATGAAGGTAAGCATAAGAGTACTCACAGTATACCGGTACGTACTGTAAAAGTCGATGAACAGTAAACAATCTAATTAGGCGCTTGTTTCTTCTAGAATTTTGGGAAGAGGAACTGATTGTAGGGGATGGGGCAGCCCCTGTGCAGAGTCTAATTGGAGGGTTTATGGTATGTACGTACCGTACATACCGTGCAGTGCAGGTACGCAACGCTGTTCCAAACGACCATTTGTGTAGCAGGTGTGCGTGCATTCACGGTCAAAAGTATGCCTCCCATACCCAAACACAAGAAAAGAGCGTTTTCGCGTGTATACAACACACACTGCACACGCATCGGTAACCCAAAAACTACAGTATGTACTCAAATAGAGACGCGCTGCCAAATTCAGTACATATATTCAGGCGGAATCCGGTCGAAACAATCATCTGTGCGCTCCATTCATCGCCGGGACACACAGGTCTTTCATTGTTCGAGGTCACTTCCCAAATAGAAATTTTAAACTTAAACATTTTTCTGGCGCCCGCAGCTTATCACACGGTTACTTGCGGCCGGCTGAATAAACCACGCGACACACACAACAGTTGCACGTAGAGGAAACGACGCGTTTATGGCCTCGTCATTGTCATCGGCGGTTTTTAGATGCAGCGTTTGTGCGTGCGTGCGTGCGTGCGTGTGTGTGTGTGTGTGCGGCGTGCGTGTGTGCGTGGGTACGTGCGTGCGTGCGTGCCGACGCAGCGGCATACAACACGATTTAGCGTAGGTACATGTTGGGTCACATCGCGAATACAAAGCGGTGTCAGTCAGGAGCTTTGCACCGACAACGCAACGTCCGTCACCGGACATTTTTAGCAACAGCGCGCTGCGGGGGTTAGCAAAGAATGGCGGGAACGCTCCGCTTTATGGCTCGCAGAGCGGACTCTCTTGTGACGCCAGTTGCGTTAGCTAAACGCGGCTAGGTGCAGTCGTCAAAAGCTCGCAGCGCGCGCTCGAATTTTTCAAAAACTCGCATTCCGTGCGCGCGCACGGTCCACAATTGCGGTTTGGTGAACAACAAGCAATTGGCGATCTCGTTTTTCTTTCCGCAAGGCGTGCGCAACAGCGCGACACCATTGTCGCGCGGCGGTCTGCCAACGTGGACAGGCAGTGTGGTGCGGTGCGTGGCGTCTTGTGCGTGCGTGCGCACGCGTTTCACAAAACCGCACTTATGCAATGTATCTATGCAACTCTAACAACTTTGCGGGCGTGCGTGCGTACGCACGACAAAGCGGATTGGTAGGGCTGTACTCGGAAAGCGCCGTCTTATAGCTGCGACGCCACTTCGATGCGAGGCGTGAGAGGACGCGCGTTTGATTGTCCAGTTCCTTGGTCTCAGGTTCAGCCCTGTCTCTTATTCCCACAACATACCTCTTTGCTTGGGAGACGCTTTTCCGTCTTTGATCCCAGTGTCCGCGGTGCAGAGAGAGAGAGAGCCTCCCCAAAGTGGGCCGACGCGTTGTCAGCCAGCCGGAAAATAGAAGAATTTTTCGATTTGGGCGACGCCACGATTCCCTGGGGAGTTGGTTCAGCGCTGCTACCATGTACAAGCTATAGTTTCGAATTTCGCATAGGTATGCGGTAACACCTCATGTTAGGCAATTGAAATTGACCGTGGAGCAGTGGCAGTTTTCCTTCCTCAAAGGACTCCCCCCCCCCTTGATAAGTCATAGGTGGTAGGGGAACACGGCAAGCTAACGCATTTTTTTGCTGCTGACGTCAACGTTGCACCAGCCATTCCATCTCAATAGGCAAGACATTCGTGCGTCTGAGACAACCTCTCTCTTCTCATTCTTTTGTCCGCATATCCTTGTGTTGCGTGCACTCGGCAGCGGTGTTTACGCTCTCCCATCTGTAATAGAGTACGTCTGTGCCCTCCACCCACAAGGAGAGAAAGCGACATTGAACCGGGCGTTCGGTGCAAAACTGGTGTTCGATGCAGGCGGCAGGCGATAATGCGAGAGCCGTTCCCTGGATGGGTGTAGGCATGCAACGTAAAACAATGCGCTTTGTCGAGTGGGACAGCCTCGCGTGAGCGCGGGTGCACACTCGTTCGATTGTTCGCACCCATTCCCTTGCTTGGATGATCGCACTCGCGCTGGCAAAATGCCCAGTGGAAAAAGAAGGACGCTCGCGCGAGCGGGACGGAACGGATGGATCGATGAGCGAATCGTGGCGAATCGCATTTCCTTCCGCGTCGTCAGCGATGGCCTCCCGGCGGCGCCTGACGACGAATTATGTTGGCGTTGACGAACTACCGCGGCCCTTCAGCCCCTCCCCCGTCACGTCGTTGACTCAGACGCTCGAGGAGATTGGTCAGCAAAACATCAGGACAGCGCATGTCCGCCCTAGGGAGGTGGGTGGGATGCGCTGTTTGCAGATCGCCTGCCGAAGTCTAAGCGGAAAGGAACTTGGATGGGGGCAGGCGACTTTTTTGTGACTCACTAGCATGTGTCAAGCCCTATTGTCTCTACCGTATGAGACAGCTCCTCTCTCGTCTTCTCATATTACTCACACAGGGAACCGGATGAGTGCGCCAGCACCCACTAATCCCGGCGCTCGGACACCGACCGATCTCCCTGATCCCGTCGCTCGCTCTTGCCGGTGCAAGGCGCCCTTGCACCGGGCCTCCTCATTGTCCGCGGGTGAACTCAGAGCGAAAAACAGCCGTCTCGTTCCTTCGTTCGTCCGCCCTCCCTCCTCATTTTCCCGTGTCGGAAAGCCGTCCCTCCCGACCGCCTCTTGTCCCATGCGTCGCGAGCGAGCTTTGCCTTTGGGTGCGTTTGCGGTGCGCTCGTACCCGGGCGGTCGGCCCTCGCCCTTTTATGCGCGGCGTCGGCGTCGGCGCGCCCACTCAACTCGGCGCGGCCCCTTCCCTTCCCCGTTCGCCCCTTGTGTGTGCGTCTGCGTACATACGTGCCAGGAGTTGTTTTGCAGGACTGGCTGGCTGGCTGGCTGGCGACGTCGGCGGCGGTCGGTGCGAAAAACCAGCGGCGACGACGACGACGAGTGCACCGACGAGGCACTGAGAAGGGCCGCGGCTGGAAATAGGGGCGTCGTCAGTGTCGGTCGTCAGAGAGTCGGCGAGAGAAATGACGGGCGGACGGAGAACGCGACGCAGCCAGTGCGTCGGCTGCGGCAAGAGGCTCAAGGGCGACGAGAGCCGGCCGAGTGGCGAGGACCACCGCAAGCGACTGGTGCACAAGAGGGACGGAGGCGGCGTCAACGTCGCCATCTGCGTCCAGTGCAGAACGCTCAAGGCCATTCAGGCTCGTGACTTTGACTGACGACACTGGGGGGGGGGCTCTCCCTCAACTGCACTTTTGGTTGCAGCCTAGACCCCAATTTTCTCCATCTCATGGAAGAAAATCTTGGGAATAGCGGCGAAAACTCTACCAGGAACCTTAGGCAAATGTACATTCCAGCAGCAGATTCCAGCATTTGTAGATTCCAGCACACTCATAAGGTACATGTACATTCAACGCGCCACATATTGCCAGCATACAATGTAGGCAGGCACATTAGCAATGTGAAAAGAGCCAACAATAGTTACAATACATACTGTAACCCACAGGATGTGGTGCGTAGTGTGTAATCTGTTCGTCTCTGATCAATTAGAAAGTAATGCCAGCAATAAATGCCCAGTACTGCAAGCACTTCTTTGTCTGAGCATCTGTCAGAATCCCAACTACTCAAGTCATTCTCCCTAGGACAAGGCTAGGCTTTGCAGGCTCCCAGGCTAGGCTCTGCAGATGGCGTACTCGTAACGAACTATGCACTTTAGCCCAACCGAGCCTCCTCCATCGCAGGTCGATAAGAGTGCAGCGAACTATGTCTAATCCACGTTGTCGTGTCGCAGCGACCTAATCCCTGATGGCGAAATCACTTGTCGGCTCGGTTGTGCTGTCCGGACAGCTGCACTCACAGCTGCTAACACTCCCCATAATTGACTGGGAACAAGCCCACGTATAGACTCAAGGCAGGACAAGGGGAAGGGGGTCATTCATGACGTCAAGGAATACTGCATTTTGCAATTTCAATTTCAGCCCACTACTGAGGCCCACGCTTCGGCATCAGTGCTGGATGAGCACCCCCTGTTGGTGCAACTGCTGGAGGAAGAGGAGATGCTGCTGGCCAGGGAAGCAGAGGAGGCGCCTACTGCTGTCACCAGGCAGGCGACGCCACCTGCTTATCAAGCTGCTCTGGCCAGCCCTACGGCGCAACCCAAGTCGAACCTTCCAGCATTCTGGCTGCAAAATGCTTCAGCAAAGACCCAAGTTCTGGGCAATAAGGAGCTTCAGGACCTGATGTCCAGACAGAGTGGCTCTGCAGCTGCGCACATGATGCAGCCTCCATTCGCGATCCCGAGCTACTCGAGCGTGGCCCACCTTGCAGCGCCACTGAAAGAGCCAGAGCAAGCCCAGTCAATGGGAAGCAACGAGCCAGCTCTGCTGCGCAAGCAGAGCTCATCCAGTCAGCCAGAGCTGCCCCTCACTCCCACCTTCAACATCTTGCCAGCACTAGCTCAGCAGCAGCAGCAGCAGCAGTTCAACTATGCTGCAGCCATGCCACCCATGGGCCAACTCCTCCAGGGCGTTCCCCCGGCTGCCAGCCAGTTCTCATTGCGGCCAATGGTCCCAATGGGCCAAGCTCCGCAGCCACAGGCATTCTTAGCCCCAAGCCAACCGCTAAACGAAGCCTGGTTGGCCATGTGGCTTGCCACTGCAGCTGCCAACTGCGCTGCCAGCACCACGAATCTACTGTAATCGGATTCAGTTCTCGAATCCTTGCGTGACATAGTGATCATGCCGCCATCACTGTCATATTCAATTGTTGGTCACTGACCATGATACTCAATTCTTTTCTAATGTCCACCCATATATTCGTAGTGTAGACAAGCGAGTGATTGTCTTCTGCTTCTGTGACGTGATGACCCCTGACGGGTTGCGCAATTTGCTAACTTGTATGTACACAAGAACATACTGGTGTTCATTGTTTACTGTCTTCTCCTGCAAATGGGGTGTACCATCTCATGGTGTGTACAATCAGAAAGTCACCTACCTAGCCGAATACAATGGTTTCCATGAATACTTGCGTAACTAGGGGTGTGTCTTTTCACGCCGCACTGAATGGAGACACGCTGTTAGACACATGAACATCAAAACTATAAAGAGCTGTTCCATAAAAGGAAAGCGTACCCATCCTGCGTGGGAATCGCACCTGAGGGGATTGGGGGGGGGGGGGGGGGGGGGGGGGGGGAGTCTAAAGAGGCACTTTAGTTGGTCTCCTTAATGCAAAGGAGGCCCCAGTACACTGAGAATTGTGTTGGTGGGGGGGGGGGGGGGGGGGGCGGGGGCCCCGGGGGGGGGGGGGGCCGGGGCGGGGGGGGGGGGGGGGGGGGGGGAGGAAGGGTGTTTGTTTTGCGTTCCTAGAAAATTTTTTTTAGAGTGGTGTGCGGGGGGGGGGGGGGGCTGCCCGGGGGCGGGGTCGGCGGGGGGGGGGGATCCCCCCGGCCCCCCCCTCCTGCGTGGGAATCGCACCTGAGGGGATTGGAGAGAGGGTCCCCCCCCCGAGTCTGAGAACCCTCCTCCTTGGGGCTGGGGGGTTATGTATTTCAATCCGTTTTAATGATAGAAGTGATGTTTTTCGCTCTTTTCAGTGGTTTCTGACTGTAAAACTGAAACAACACTATTCAGACCAAAAGTACCCGTGTTGCTGCTATTCTGGTGCAAAAATTCTCCATTCTAATATCATCCACCCCCAGTCCCCCACCCGTTCAAAGGTATGTCGATGGATTAGCAGCATAACATACAGTGCAGCATGCACACCGGTAGAGAATGCGTGTTCAGCGTGTATAGAAGAACGTACATGCACCGTAAAAGCCAACAAACCGCAAATTTCGCCATCGCACCGTTAACTAGGTTTGCACTCTGCTAAGTACTCTTTATAGAGTCTCTCAATGGCTCGGTACCCTTCTAGGTCGTGGAACTTCAGGCGGGTTCCAGGGTGGACGTACTTGGGCCTCGAGGCGCGCTTCGGAGTGGTCGCAACGCCTTGAATCGACCTGAAAAGTTAGGCTGTATTGCACTTCTAGTGTCCTCGTGTGTGAATCGAAAGTTGGAAGTCAACCCTCCACCCACTCTCCCCATCATTCTTGGTGTTTCAACGTGTCTAATACGACAAAGGTGACCATTTAACGTTATTTTTAGCACAGTATGCTGAAATAGCGCTATATAGAGCATATTTTGGTCAACAACCATGTATTTATTTTACGCAATTTCGGTGCACAATTTCTCCATTCTGAACACGTACTCCACCTGCCCCGAAGAAAGCGCATCCCTCCACTACATGCGCATACCTGTAACCGGGTCTGGAAGAGTGGGGGGGGGGGGGGTAAATGGCCGAATTCTGGGGGGGGGGGTGGAGAAAAAAGTGGGGGCAGCTGGCCATTTTTTTGGTTATACTGGTACTTTTTGGTCAAAAATGGGCATAAAGAGGGTGAAAATCACTTGGGAAAATTCTGGGGGTGGGGGTTTCGGGGAGGGGGTGGAAAAATAGTGGGACCCTCCCCTCAGTTACAGGTATGTATACATGCGTGTAACCGGGTCAGGCCGAGTTGGGAGGGGGGTATTGCCAATTTTGACACAGTCGACGACGACGCACCCAAATGCCTTCTCGAAAACGGCGTCGTCCGAGAACTCGACCAACGTCCGCTCTTCACAGCCGCCACCATCGAGCGGCATACGCAGCGACAGGAATCTCGTCCGAGGGCCCGTCGCCACGGCGCGTCTAATTATTTTCATTAATCGATTATTAAAAGGAAAATATTGGATGTTTTGAGACCGAAGGAACGGGTACGTTAGGTGGACCAGCAAGACGTGCCATACATTGTATGCAACACGCACTAAACGCGCAGCTCAAATTCGTGGTGAGTGACCAACAACCAACACACTTGGGTACCTGTAACTGGGAGGATGAAGAAGGTCTCTCCAGAAAAACCTTGACCCCCACACATACCTGTAACTGTGGGGGGGGGGGCGGCTTTGGGGGCCCCCACTATTTTTCCAACACCCACAACCCTCCCACCAGAATTTTCCCAAGGGATTTTCACTCTGTCTAAGATGATAAAAGTAAGTAAATGTTGGTGTATTTCAGATTTTTTCAGTGTTATATGACCACAAAACAGCTAAATAACACTGTTTAGACCCTATTTATACCTATTGTTGACCAAAAAGTGCAAGTATAACTCAAAGAATGGCCAGCTACCCCCCCCCCCCAGAATTCGGCCATTTGGCCCCCCCCCCCCAATCTTCCAGACCCGGTTACAGGTATGCCCCCCCCCCACACACACACACACACGCACACGAACGCGCGCACACGATCAAGCCCCCATATTCACACGTACTTCTTGGCTGCCTTCTGTCTTTTTTGCTTCATCTCCAGTTCGTATTCTTGATAGGTCTTGAGACTGGCCAGATTTCGTTTCTCCGTGAGTTTGGCCTCCTCTAGCAGCTCCTCCTGACTGTAGACCTTGCGGAGACGGGGTCGCCTCGAGCTGACCTAAAAGCTGGCCCAAGCCACACTGAACCGGTGTACGTGAAGTGTGACTGGCATAGGTGAGTGGGGTCAGGGGCGGTGTAGGGGAGGGGTGGGGGGGGGGGGGGGGGGGGGGTTGGGGGGGTTGGGGGGGGGGGTTTTTGGGGTGGGTCACCCCCACTGGCCATAGTCGTCCCGCAAATATCCCAACGTAAAATGCCAATGGGGCAAACACAACGCTAGTGTGTGTGTGGGGGGGGGGGTGGTTGGTTACTACAGCGCTCAATTACACAACTTCACACCTTCTTGTGTCCCTTCTCCGGCCTATGCTGATGCCCCTTGCGCTCTCTCAGCACCTTGGGTTCGGGCGCCAAAATCGCTGCTGCGTTTTGCGCAGTTTTCGACCGTTTCGCCCGCGGCTCTGCTGTGTCGCCATCGGCACCAGCCGTTTTGCGCTTTTTAGATCCGACTAAGGCGGGTCGGAGAAAGGCCGGCTTAGGCCTGCGTCTCTTAGGCTTGTCGTCGTCGCCGTCGGGTTCCGCCTCGCCGTCGGAAGCGGCGCCATCCCCATCGAAATCGCTGTTCGAATCGCTCTCGGCAGATGAAGAGGCTGGAAAATGGACTTTGCGCGAGAAAATTTTGCGAAAAACCAGTAAAATTTCGAAGCATAGCGATCCATCACGATTTATTGCTCAAAAAGAAAACAAAGAATAGAAGACAAGAACCCACAGGAAGACTCCTCGGCCTGTTCGAAGTCAATGTCAGCCTCAGCCGTCTCCTCCTGAAAGCCACCGTAATGCGTCGCGTAAAAGTCGTCATTTTTCAGCAAAATTTGCTCGTTGGCCGACAATAGCAGGTGCATTTTATTTCCAGCGTTGACACGCCGCTCTCTGTTCGCAGCCATCTCAAAACGCTTTGAGCGAAACTCAAAAAAAATAATAAAGAAAATTTACACGCGGGTGTCGCGGGGTGGTGGGCTTGGGAATATTTTCGATGTCTACATGCGAAGAGCTGGGAGCGCATGGCTAGGAGGGCGGCAGTAACCGCACCATCCGTCACCAACACACCGTGCCCGTTTACTTTTTTGCACAGCCAGCCGACATTCATTTTTTTTTTAAATTTTTTTAAAACTTTTTAGAAATAGATAGGTTCAGAATTCGGCTGAGGCTTTGACTTAGGCTTATGTACGCATTCACGCACCAGCGCGCACGCCCACACACGATTGCACACGCGTGAACGTCTGCTGCTGCAAAACTGTGCATGCGTGCTGAGCTCCCCACTGTCGACGAACTCAAATACGGTGCCACGTTTAGCCGACTTCTCAGATTAAAGCATCACATTGCTCAAATGTGAGCATTCAAGGCAATAGGGGCAAGGTGCACGGGGTAGTTGAAGGCGGCTGTCGTCGAGTGTTTTCAGCTCTAGGATGGGCTGTAGCGCGGCAGGGTTGCCTTAGGCTCTTTCCTGCACGGCTGCGCCGCCAAGTGGTAGTTCATCATCAAGTAGTGAAGTCAGATGATGATGATGAGTCAGTTGCAATAGGTTCGGTAGTTTAGCGAGGCAATTGTAGCTCAGCTACCTCTTTCTACTCAACAGTTGCGCGTCTGCAGCCCAAAAGCTGGGTGGCTGCTGCACCTCCATCGGTGGTCGCCCCTCCACCCGCTGCTAGATATTGCCGCAACCTTCAAAATAAATTCGCGACCCATGCGGCCCAGTGGGTTCCCGGTTGCCTTCAAACCGATTTGCTGATGCGCAAGTTAAACAGGGCGTTGTTGTTGGCGACGGTGTGACTGCCTGCCGCAGAGGCGGTGTCGAAGAGGAAACGACTAGTGCAGACACGAGCAGATTGAGAATTTCACCGTGTATTCTGACTAAAAATTGACAAAGAAAGGAACGTTTGTTCCATCCTCTCATAATTGTAGGCCATCTTCGACGCCAACACCCACTCCCCTCAGAAGTTGTCTCTGTCTGAAACCCCCCCCCTCCCCAAACTATCTGCAAAACTCGGTTACGAGCTTGGTCGGTCCCAGGAGCACTAGAAAAGCGTTGTCGCGGTACCAATTATCACATGGCCTTGTGATGCCATTGTCGAGGACACTTCTTCGGCGCCTGCCGTCTTGACGAAACGCACTTGAAAAGACGACGGCGCTTGCTGTCCAAGGGGCATCGCGGCGGCGGTCGCGTTCTTCTCCTGCGAGCGCCCTCCGTCGGCTGCTCGTCGCAGCAGACTTCGAACGGCGAGGCGAACCGGCGCGGTGCGAGACAGGGGTTGAGAAGCGGGTCGAGGAGACTGAGGAGGCGCGCCAGCCGCGCCCAGAGCACCAGTCGCGCGTGGCCGTCGGCGTGTGCCGCCGGCGCAAAGCCGGATGCCCACTCGACGTAGAGTAGGGATGAGAATTTTTTTTTTTAACTTTTCTTTTTAAAAAAAAAAATTTTCTTTTTAAAAAAAAAAAAGTTGGTCGATTTTTTTTTTAATTAAAAAAAAAAACTTTTTTTTTTTTCGCGCGAGCGCACCGCGTACGCTTCCCTCGTGACTTACCGAGACGGCGTTTACTGTACGTCCTCCGCTTTCTTTTGCGGCCTCTTCCCTGCTCCCCACTACCTTTTGGTTGGTTATGATTGTTTGAGTTGCGTTTCGGGAAAACGGATCTGGAAGGGGAAGGGGACGAGTCTGGAAGGGGACAAAATAATTATTTGGGTGAGGTATAATCTACGCCTTTTTATTGTCTCTCTTGTCGCCTCTCGAAAGTTATTAGTGCTTTTTGTTCTCTTTGTTGTCGCCTCCCGAAAGTTATTAGTTCTAAACTATCAAACACACAAACTATAGAATATTAGAATTCCATGCGAATTAAGGTGGCGGAAGCGGTGGTGCGCGACGGCTTGTGTGACACGAGATTCGGACACGGATTTAGCGGACGAACAACAACCTAACAAACGAATTAATTATTATCGCTTCACTATCGCTTTTAATTAATAATCGCTTCACAGCCACTTCGCGCAACCTACATCTTAAAGCCTACAAATACACACCAAAGACGCGAGCCAGTTTCTCGCGGTGGCTCAACAACAACTTGCCCTTAGTGTTGGAGACGACGAGCAATTTGTTGCGGAAATACAAGTAACGTTATGACACAGCTATATCTACAGCGGATGACCATGTCTCGCATGGCCGTCGAGTAGCGCTACTCATTCTGCTGCCAATACGCGTACCGCTCCCGGTGGACCAGCACGAGGTCTTCGGGTGCCGCTGTCGACGTCGGCAACCGCAGCTGAACGGAGCAGCAAAACAGCGTTTTGCGAGGCACGCTCACTGCAAAGTTCTAGCGGGGAAGCGGTTGTTGATAACCATTGGGTGTGGGTGCTGGGGTCCAGCAGCCGATGAGGCCGAGGTCCGGCCCGACAACCTTGCAGGTCAGGTCGATGTACCGCGGCCTCTTGTGAGCGCCTTCTTGGCGTTCACCTGGTTCATGCTGTTGCCGCCAACCACGCAGATGCGCTTGAAGAAGCTCTGCATGTTCTCGTCCGCTAAACAGCACACCACAATGTGTGTCATGCTCCAATCCAGGGATACAATACACTACCCATTTAGCCGTGGGGTGGGTGGAGGGGGATTGGCCCATCAATTACGCAATAGCACGCATAAGGAAAAAAGGAGGGCTGCGGGTCGTGTACGTGATTGACAGAAAAACACTGGCAAACAACCGAGGAAGACGAGCAGACAACATTCTCCCTTCTGGTTCTTGTCGGGTTGTGCGTGCCGCACAATGTCGCCAATGGAGACCGTCTCAAGCAGCTTGTTGAAGTCGACCGCCGATCTACGGCCATTTGCATCATCCACCTTTCTTGTGAAAACTTCGCGAGCAAGATTCGACTCGACAATCACTGCGACAAAAAAAAACGCACCGGTGTTGCGCTCGGCGGCCGAGCGGTATAGGCGTCGGCAATGAGCCTTGGCTCGTTCGAGAGTCAGCGTCGGCTTTTCATCGCTGTCGCCCTCTAGCGCCTCGTGCATCACCTACAAAAAGACGCCGAAAATTGGTCAGCAGTGAGTAGACAGACGCGCCTGCGTGTCGAAGAACGCCTCTAGCGCGGCCATGGCGTCGCCGCTCGCGGACGTCTGGCGTGCCGAAGGGGCCAAAGAGGCAGAGGAAGAGTAATATCTTTTGTGGGGCGAAAAGGAGGAGGGCATACACGATAGCGCACCCAAATAATTACGTAAAGTTCTGTCCCCTTCCAGACTCGTCCCCTTCCCCTTCCAGATCCGTTTTCCCAAAATTTACACGCGGGTGTTGCGGGGTGGTGGGCTTGGAAATATTTTCGATGTCTACATGCGAAGAGCTGGGAGCGCATGGCTAGGAGGGCGGCAGTAACCGCACCATCCGTCACCAACACACCGTGCCCGTTTACTTTTTTGCACAGCCAGCCGACATTCATTTTTTTTTTAAATTTTTTTAAAACTTTTTAGAAATAGATAGGTTCAGAATTCGGCTGAGGCTTTGACTTAGGCTTATGTACGCATTCACGCACCAGCGCGCACGCCCACACACGCTTGCACACGCGTGAACGTCTGCTGCTGCAAAACTGTGCATGCGTGCTGAGCTCCCCACTGTCGACGAACTCAAATACGGTGCCACGTTTAGCCGACTTCTCAGATTAACGCATCACATTGCTCAAATGTGAGCATTCAAGGCAATAGGGGCAAGGTGCACGGGGCAGTTGAAGGCGTCGAGTGTTTTCAGCTCTAGGATGGGCTGTAGCGCGGCAGGGTTGCCTTAGGCTCTTTCCTGCACGGCTGCGCCGCCAAGTGGTAGTTCATCATCAAGTAGTGAAGTCAGATGATGAGTCAGTTGCAATAGGTTCGGTAGTTTAGCGAGGCAATTGTAGCTCAGCTACCTCTTTCTACTCAACAGTTGCGCGTCTGCAGCCCAAAAGCTGGGTGGCTGCTGCACCTCCATCGGTG
Source organism: Paralinhomoeus sp. GSCO2_6 (assembly GCA_030248085.1). Lineage (NCBI taxonomy): Eukaryota > Metazoa > Nematoda > Chromadorea > Monhysterida > Linhomoeidae > Paralinhomoeus > Paralinhomoeus sp. GSCO2_6. Next base: position 86,924 of record JASAMY010001666.1, on the reverse strand, counting down.
GTCGCCCCTCCACCCGCTGCTAGATATTGCCGCAACCTTCAACATAAATTCGCGACCCATGCGGCCCAGTGGGTTCCCGGTTGCCTTCAAACCGATTTGCTGATGCACAAGTTAAACAGGGCGTTGTTGTTGGCGACGGTGTGACTGCCTGCCGCAGAGGCGGTGTCGAAGAGGAAACGACTAGTGCAGACACGAGCAGATTGAGAATTTCACCGTGTATTCTGACTAAAAATTGACAAAGAAAGGAACGTTTGTTCCATCCTCTCATAATTGTAGGCCATCTTCGACGCCAACACCCACTCCCCTCAGAAGTTGTCTGTCTTACCCCCCCCCCCCCCCTCCCCACACTATCTGCAAAACTCGGTTACGAGCTTGGTCGGTCCCAGGAGCACTAGAAAAGCGTTGTCGCGGTACCAATTATCACATGGCCTTGTGGTGCCATTGTCGAGGACACTTCTTCGGCGCCTGCCGTCTTGACGAAACGCACTTGAAAAGACGACGGCGCTTGCTGTCCAAGGGGCATCGCGGCGGTCGCGTTCTTCTCCTGCGAGCGCCCTCCGTCGGCTGCTCGTCGCAGCAGACTTCGAATGGCGAGGCGAACCGGCGCGGTGCGAGACAGGGGTTGAGAAGCGGGTCGAGGAGACTGAGGAGGCGCGCCGGCCGCGCCCAGAGCACCAGTCGCGCGTGGCCGTCGGCGTGTGCCGCCGGCGCAAAGCCGGATGCCCACTCGACGTAGAGCTGGACGGAGGCGCTGGCGTAGAAGACGAGCAGCGACCCGGACAGCGTGCCGAACAGCGTGTAGAGGTGCGCGTTCGAGGCGGAGGCGAAGCGGCGCCTCCGCTCCGCCACCGTCCGGTAAAAGGTCGCGACCGCGGACGCGTGGACGCCCAGGCCGAGGAGCAGAGCGGCCGAGAAGAGCGCCACCGGCAGCTGCACGACCGCGCGGTCCGCGGCGCGCTCGACGTGGAGCAGGTGCTCGACCAGACCCTCCTTGAAGACGACCGCGTGCCGACGCCCGTCGGCGATGCACTGCCGCGTCGTGTAGAAGTAGCGAGCGCACTCGTCCGCCTGACGCAGCATCGCGACTGCGTTCGCCAGTAGCGGAGGCAGCCAGGCGGCCGCGAGACAGCCGACCGTGTAGAGGCGCGAGCGCGTCCACACCGCCCTCCGGACGTCGAACTGCAGGAGAACGGTCAGCTTGAAGAGGAGGAAGAGCAGAAGCGACGCCTGCTGACTCGTCGACAACACGATCTCCGTCCAGACGAACCGGTAGACCGCAGCCTTGGTCAGGAACTTCTGGTCGCCGAACAGCTTGATCGTCATTGCCGTAGAGTGGCTCCTCCCAACCGACTGGCCGCAGTGGCTGGCGTTGAGGCCCATCGTGTGCTCGCGTACGAGCCTTTGCAGAGCCAGCGTCCCGCAGTAGACGACGTTGGCCAGGACCGCCGACGAGAGGAATGCGCGCGTCGTCGCCGACAGCGCCTCCCGAGAGCGATACAGCCCAAAGAGAAAGGTCCCGTTGACCAGCAGTCCCAGGCCAGCAAACGCGTCCGTTGCCGCCTCGAGCAGGACGCGCAGCGCGCCTCCGCCGTCGCAGTGCGCGTAGACGCGCTCCACAACGTGCGACACAAAGTAGATGGAGAGCTTCGAGTGACGCAGCACCGCGAACGCCACGTCCGTCAGGTTCCGCAGCATCCACGTCGTCTCGACGCTACGGCGCCACACGAGGCCGCGATCCAGACGCCGCCGTCCAGGGCCGCTCTGGTCGAGGCACTCGACCACGGCCGACGGGTTCGGCGAGCAAAAGGGGTCGGCGTAAGGATTGTGCCATCCGTTGCCATGCAGGAAGTTGCCGCAGACGCCGTCGGCCGGAAACTCTTCGAAGAGATCGAAAATCCTGTAGGCGCCGTGACATTTCTTAAGCAATCCCGTGACGCTTTTTTCAACGTGAGGGCCGTTAGTTCGTCTCACTGCGCGCGTCTATTCTGAAGCAGTTGCACGTTTTCAAAGAAAAGAACCAAAGTTTGTAGCAACAAACGTCTATCAAACTGTACACGCCTTAAATGTGCAGCCAGCAGAAGGCAGCAAGCACTCTGGAAGGGGGTGGAGGGGGGAGGCTAGAGCCGCAAACCGACCAATTTCGGTAATTTGGTCATTTCGGTTTCGGTATACCTATTCGGCATTCGGTAGTTTAAAATGAGCCTGTGCCTACGAGCGAAGAACCACTGTTGATGATGACGCTCCGCAGCCACTGTAATGCGCAAGAACCGAGCTACATTTTAAACACTCCCGCCCATATATGTAACTGGGGGGGGGTACCCGCCCCCCCCCCCCCAGCCAGAATTTTACCCCTACCCAGCCCCCCGGAATTTTCCTGAACTTTTCCAACTTGTCTACAATTGTACAAAGTATTGTATTTTTCGTCTTTTTCAGTGTTTTTTACCCTAAAACAGCTAAATAACGCTATTTATAGACGATTTTAACCTATTTTTGACCAAAATTGCCTATTTAGACCCTATTTAGGTACACTTTTTACCCTCTGACACCCCCCTTCCTCCTCAAATCTGCTTACCCCCCCCCCCCCCCCCCCACCCCCCAGACACTGGCGCATCCAGAAAAAATTTCGGATGGGGGGAAGAATTGGGAAAGAAGGGGAAGAATGTCGGCGCAACATCCCAGCGAAATCGCGAATAATGTGTTAGAATTTAGAGTGGAAGCACAGCATAGGAGAAAAGCGCCGTAGGTAGTGATAGCGATACAGTGTAATAAGATGCATTGCCCCTGCATCGTGCGTTGTGTTAGTACTGTGTCGGTGCTTGCATCAATAAAAACGTTGATTTTTCTTGTTTTTTTTTGTTTGAACTAACGGGCCTCTTGGTTCTCAGTTTGAGAGGTGCATTGCAAGAGCATGCAGTTGTGAAGCATGGGCACTCCATTTGGGTAGGGCGCATATGGGCCGACAGTGGCATAGTCAGGGATCTTGGGAAGGGATACCGTAAACTTTATAATTGGCCATCCCGTATAATTAGGCCCCTATAATTTCACCCCTCCATAGTTTTTATCCCCTCCCCCCCCCCCCCCACAATAATTGCAGCCCCTTCCCCAAAAGAATGCCAGTGCGACGACAACCCAGCAGAATTTTTCTATGAAGATGGAGTATACCCCCTGACTACGCTACTGCGTCCATTGAATACGTATGTAGTCAGCCTCCTCAAGAGCTCCTCGTGAGACAACACGTTGAACTGTTGCGCATCCAACGTCGACGCCAAAAAAAAGACAGTGAAGATGCAGTCGCCGCTGTAAATGGCACTATCGGGGGTTCGATGAGAGCCTTGTTGAACGCGGTGAGATGCCGACGCGTGCGCGCGTGCGGGCGGGCGTGCGTGCGTGCGAGCGTTGCGGTCACGGTCAATCAATCAGTATTCGGCTCCTGCGCACCTAGCGTCCACCAGAAGCCGCTTCGCACCAACTGCCTCGTTGATGGAGTTGGACATTCGCTGTCGCCGAGCGTCGACGGCGACGACAACTGTCAGAAGAAGTAGAGCGGCCAGTTTGGCCGACACTCCACTGCCTCCCATCTGTCTGTGCGGTTAGAGAAAACGAGCGTGTATCGTTAACACGCGCACAAGCTATTGTAGCAATCAAAGCAGTGGTCCACTGAGCCTGGCAATTCAATCCCACTCAAACTCCGCCCGCCCTATTCGCAGTGGCTTTTTGTAAACATGCGGTGTCGGCTTACGGTGCGCAACGAAGCTCCTGCTACATGTATGTACTTCATTAGAACAATGCGAATAATATGCGAATGCACTCACACGATACAATAATTCAAATTAAATGAATAGCTGATAATAAAAATAAATCAAGGCCGCATGATAGCAGTCGGCTGATAGTAGTCTGCACCGTTCTCCTTGCGCCTGAACATTCTCAAGACGAAAGACACAGAACAAAGACACAACAAAAATAGGAAAATTGTAAAACAAATGTAGTGTAAAATTAGACGACCATAGGTGTTTCGGCCCTTCTCACTGGACGCCTGAGCTGGCAGGGCCTCGTAGGTCCATTGTGTACGGTCCATTTTGTGATACCAACCGATGCACAGACTGAACGAAACGCCCAACGCAATCCCCAGTCATTGTAATCATTTCTACGGTTACAATTAAGAAAGCTTTTATGGGGCGGCTGCTGCACTAGTTACTATCTGCTAGCTTACTATCTCAGTCTGGACATTTGGAACGAGTGGCTCAGCAGTGGTACTGCGTCACCTTGGCGCGCACGTGGTCGGGGGTTTTTCAAATCCAGCCAGTCACTGAGTCACTAATACGCTTGGGCATACCTGTAACCGGGTCTGGAAGAGTGGGGGGGGGGAGTGAATGGCCAAATGCTTGGGGGGGGGGTCTGGAGCAAAACGTGGGGGGGGGGTAGCTGGTTATTCTTTGAGTTATATACTTGTACTTTCGGTCGGTTAAAAATGGGTATAAATGGGGTCTAAACCATACCTGTAACTGGGGGGGGGGGAGTTGGGGGGGGGGTTGGGGGGGCCCCGCACGATTTGTCCAACACCCACCCAACTCCCCCAACCCCCCCAGAATTTTCCCAAGGGATTTTCTGTCTAAAACGATAAAAGTTAGTAAATGTTGGTGTTTTCAGTGCTTTTCAGTGTTATATGACCATAAAACAGCTAAATAACACTGTTTAGAGCCTATTTATGCCCATTTTGACCAAAAAGTACCAGTATAACTCAAAAAATGGCCAGCTACCCCCCCCCCCCCACTTTTTGCTCCAGCCACCCCCTCCCCCAAAAAGTGCCGTCTACCCCCCCCCCCACTCTTCCAGACCCGGTTACAGGTATGGTCTAAACAGTGTTATTTTTAGCCCTGAAAAGCCTTGAAAAGCACTGAAATACACCAACATTTACTCACTTTTATCGTTTTAGACTGAGTGAAAATCCCTTGGGAAAATTCTGGGGGGGAGGGTTGGGGGGAGTTGGAAAAATTCTGCGGGGCCCCCACCCCCCCCCCCCCCCCAGTTACAGGTATGCCCTTGGACAGAAGAATCAACGATCTCATTGCCTCGGTGTAGGACGGCTCTGGAGCTTCGGCAGGAAATCCGTGCCAAGTTGGGCGGGCCAACTTCCCTCGATGGAGAAGAACGCCCACAGTGAGTGAGTGTTATTTATTCCTGATGCATCGCCCCTTCGTACCTTGGCTTACGGTCCCTGTACTTTGTCGGTGCTTGCATCAATTAAAAAAAAACTGATAAGACTGTGCACAGCAATTGCGATGGTACAATCGCAGAGTCTTCGCATACATAGCGTTGCCCTCAAAGGTGTGACAATACAATAAACTAGTTTATCCCAATAGATACAGATTCCTTTCTCTATAACAAAATCCAGCCTCCAAGTGGGACGTTAACATTGAAGCCTTATGACGGCCAACAAAAGAAGGCGCACGCGAGTGAATTCACTCAAACAAAAGCACGAAAAACTGAACTCCCTTGTCTACCAAGTACTGGACCAAACCGTCAACACTTCACACTTGGCAGGCGATGCTGCGCAAACAATGGCCAAGTCCAACGACGTCGCTTCAGCGCCCCACGCCATGCACGGCCCTCTCGTGCTGGCGGACGTTGCTACTGCGCGCGCAGCGGAAGTCGCAGTGCGAGCAGCGGAAGGCCTTGACGCCCTGGTGGAGGCGGCGATGCTCCGTCAGATGGCCGCTCTCGCCGAACGCCTGGCCGCACACGTCGCACTTGAACGGCCTCGCCTTCTGCGCAACGCAATTGGCATTTACGGGACAACGCGCATACAAAACAACAATGAACAACTTCGTGAACGGTTCGTTCGTGCCTTCGCAGACAGCCCAGGATGGTGAAGCGCCGGCCGCAGCGGGCGCACGCGTGCGCCCGCTCGCCCGTGTGGACGACGCGGTGCGTGCCGAGCTGCTGCTTCCTCGAGAAGCGCTTGCCGCAGTCGGCGCATACGTGCGGCTTCTCCTTCTCGTGCACCGCCGCCACGTGCTGCTTCAGGTCCGACCGCTGCTTGGCCGCGTAGGCGCAGGCCTCCCATTCGCAGCGGAACGGCCGCTCGCCCGCGTGCAGCCGCTCAAAATGCGCCGCGAGAAACGCCGCTGACGAAAACGTCTTTGGGCAGTCGCTGCACGCAAAGACTGTCGTCGCCGCGTCTACGCTGCGCCCTACAAGCACAGTTCAACTGCGCCACTTTCTCCGCACTCAAAAGCTTCAGTCACACCACACTTCACGCTGAAGACGAAACCAAGCTTTCGAACCGTTGTACTTGTCGGTCTTAGGGCGCTGTTGACGGCGTGTCTCTGTGGGCGCCGTCCCTCCGTCGTCCGCGTCGCTGTGGGCGAGCCTTTCAGCGTATTTGACGACGCGCCGCTTTCGCTGGCTCCGACGCAACCACGACCGCTCCGTCGACGGCAAGTGCCGCGCATTGTCTACACGAAAACGTCTGTCGACAAGGCCCCAGGTCGGCAAGGTGGCCTAGTGGTAGAGAATTGGTGGACTACGTTCTGCAAGGACCTGGGTTCAATTCTCAAGGGACCCACTACTGAGGACTTCCCTTGCAGTGAATTTTTCACAGGTCATCCTTGCCGCAGAACATATGTATATGTGGCGTTCTTCTTGTCTGGGGTGGCCCTCGTGATTGCTATGCGTGCCTCAGACCGAATGACGCCATTTGTGTGCTGGGACATGGTCGGAGCAGTCTGGACAGCGGGTTGGTAATCTGATGGGAGCTGTCTGTCTAATGAGCTGCCAACCAGTGGAACCAACTCAGCGGCAGTGACAATTTCAGCCCGACTTAGAGGAGCCAGCCCCCCCCCCCCCACTGGGTCTCATCTCTCACTAGCAGCGGTCGATTGTGACCAGAGAGAGAGGCCCCCACGATCATAGAAGCAGCCCACACACAAACTGCAAGAACTGCAACAGAACTGTGTCCGTCGCGCCCACAGGCACAGACCATTCTCGGACGGATCAATGTGATCAGGGGGACCAACCAACCACTTTGCACAGCAGCAACAAGCAACGCACTTCGTGAAGAGCGCACTGGTGTGTTCCCAGACGGCTCAGTTGATTGACGCGATGGTCGCAGGAGGCGCACGCTGCGCAGTCTCGTCCTCTCGAGCACCGCCGCGCCATGCCGCTGCGTATGAGCGGTCGATGTCTGCCGTGACATACACCGGGCAGAGCGTGACATACAATGGCAGACACCGGGCAGCCGGTCGACAACGCGGCGTCGACCTCGTCGGCCGGCTCGAGCGGACCGTGGCCATTCACGATGGCCGCGGTGCCGACTGGACTTCGCGTCGACGCCACTTGTCCGGTTGGCTGACAAAACTCGAACTTCACGTCAGAGGAGACGGGAATGCCCGGTTGTCTGGCCGTGGGACTGGGCAGCGAGCGCGTCGTCGACAACTGAGGCTGCGGCTCGTCCACCGCCGCCGACGTCGCCTGCAGGCAGAGAACACTTCGTGGTGGACAGCCAGCAGACCAGCCAGTAAGCACGACGAGCAAGCAGAGTCTCGACCTCAGTACTGAAGACGGGCGGGTAGTTGAGTGGCTCGGTGAGGAGGGTGGCATCGGAGGACTCGACGCTCTCAAAGCAGTAGAGGGCGCGGTACTCCAACACCTCGCGGCGGTGCTGATCCTTCAGCTGCTCCAGCTCCTGCTGGTGTCTGCAACCAACAGCTGTTGCAGCTTCACTCCCATCCCAGACACCCACACCGCTTTGAGCTGACCTCGCGAGCAAGGCTCGGAACCCTTCCTCGACCGCCTTGTCCATCTGCTTGGCCACCCGTTCGGCCAGCTCCGACACGTTGTTCTGAATAGGCTTTGTCGATCGTTCGACAGTTGCCGTCTAGACGTCTATCCCACTGCACAGCGTGCGCAAGGGCGCGTAACACGCACGCCAGCACTGCACCAGTCGACGTTGCCCAATCGACAATCGCGCACGTAACGCGTCGTGTCGAGCGTGTCAGTCGAACGCTATGACAGACCGAACTGGCAGTAGGCGCAGTCGACGCGCTCGCTCACCCGCGACTCCGAGGAGCCGGCAACGGCGCTGCGGAGCGGCAGCTGCGCTGGCAACCGACCCGCGACCAAGTACGAACTCGCAGCGCTTGTCATAGTATCCATGACCGTTTCGAAAAATCGGGAATCAATCATTGGCAGCGGGGAAAACCAATCTGGAAGGGGAAGGGGACTAGGCTGGAATGGGACAAAATTTTGCGTAATTATTTGGGTGCGCTAACGTGCATGTCCGCCTTCTCTTCTCCCCACAAAAGTTATTGCCGGTATATTGAAGCTATCAAGGCAGCGCAAACTTGAAAAGTGACGGATACCAGTCGTGACGCCTCGATGAGTCCGTGGATGAAGCGGCCGATCTGTCGGTGCGCTAAAGTCGGCAGGACGTGATCGATGCAGCTCCGAGTGTCAGAGCTCGATGAAACAGGCGAGGATCGCCTGTGCAGAGGCGCCGGCGACGTTCGTGCAGGACAGTCCGTCCGACTACACACGCATCTGTCAGCACCCGGGCGTGCCCTCGGTGTGGCGCGTGTTGAACTGCGAGAATGGGGCGAAAGTGGGTGTGGAGGAGGAGGAGGAGGCGTTTTGGCCTCAAAGTGCGCCCCCCCCTGCTAGCACTTGTCCAGCCAGAAATAGCGGTCGCCCACGCGGCGGTCCTGGCCGAAGCGGACGCCCCAAAACTTACTTGATGTCGGCCATTGAGCGCTGGGACCTGAACGACCGCCACCACCACATTTGCTCGACTGTGCTTATGGCGTAAGACTAGTGCGTGCTCGAATCTAAAGCAAATGCTAGGCTAGATTTTCGACTGTGCATACGCTCCCGGATTTGGTAGTTTAGAACTAATGACTTTCAGGAGGCGACAAGATAGACAAAAAAACAGACGTGTATTATAACGCACCCAAACAATTACTTTGTCCCCTTCCAGACTCGTCCCCTTCCCCTTCCAGTTTGGTTTTCCCTGCATACAAGCCACCATTTTGATGAAAAACAATTGAAGAATGTGTTACGTCTGCTGCGTCCAAAGATAGTTTGGTGCGCTGTTTGTTACGCTCCCACAAGTAATCGCTGCACCTACCTCTGCATTCAATTGGGGTTGGACCAATGCAACTGACTCGACGAGTGCGACACAGACATCATGGTTGGTCCAACCAGGCTGGATGGAACAACAGTGCTTTCGAAATTTTGCACCCTTCGAAATATCGAAGAAGCGTCCTTACGAAATTTAAGTATCTCCAAAATTCCACGTCTTTGCAGTACCGGATTAGACGCATTCGCCGGATTTTTCGCCGTTGACGGCAAGCGGTTGTGAATTGAAAAAAGTGTGCATGGCCTTGTCTCGTTTGAGATTGTCCTGCATGATTCTGTCAGACCGAGGATCGTATTCTTGAGGGTGAGTTAGCGCTCTTGATACGGTTGTTTGGCCGACTTATTGGATTGCTGCGAGTGAAATGTGAAGTGCGTGGCCACGTAAAGCCACCATAAAACTTGTGTTGGCGTTTTGGTATTTGTGTAAGCAACACGCGCAATTACCGTATCACATCTTGTGAAAGAAGATTCTCATTGATTCACTGATACATTCGATGCAATTTCAAAGTTTCATCGCCGTCTGTTGCGACACGATATTGTTAACGTAGAATGCCTCGATAGAGGTGTGGCAGGGGGTGAATGGCCTCTCCGCCTGACCCGTACATGTATTTGACGGGACGTCATTCACAGGTGTACATTCAGGAAAGGTACACGGGTAAATGGGCACGGGTAACGCGCACGTTATGGCGGCTATCCCACGCGCGGTACCGAACATTCATTGTGCCCGTGCTCCATGTAGAGTTGGGCGCGTATTTTTTCAAACGTATTTTTTCAAAAAAATACACGTATTTTTTTGAAAAAATACGCCGCCGCCTGTATCTTATTTTTAAAAAATACAGTCGTAGTCGTAATCGTAAGGTAGTAGTCGTAATTTTGAGTCGTAAGCCTGTATTTTGTTGAATCAACCTACAATAGATAATAAAACATTTGTTGTTAATCAATGTACCTTTCATTGAACAGCATATATGAGAGTTGTGTAGTGGGTAGACTTACCACAAGACGATTTGTTTGACATCACATTATTCTTACGATGCTTAGCTTTTGCTTACGTTATGTTTTGGATGCAGCGGACGCGAACCCAACAATTGGTTCTGCTAGCCTTTGCTATTGTTAGCTCGTCGCGTTCTTAGTGTCGCGTCGACCTGCTTCGCGTTCTTGGATGCGTGCCCCCCATTTCTCACTTTGTTGGATGACAACCAAATCTCTTGGTCGCTCATTACTCCGCTTACGCACCAGACCACTCACCCACACACTCACCTCACACCCACACACACGCACGCACAAACACTCCTACTCGTCTACTTGCGTGCTTGCACAGTTTTACAGCGTTCGACCTACTTTATGTACCGATTTTTAAGCTTTGGACACTTCGCTGATGGCTTACTATGATGTACGGTACCTGTACATACATACTCTAAAAAAATACAAAAGGTACGTATTTTTTTAAAAAAATACCGTATTTTTTCAAAAAAATACGCTAGTCCAAAGTCAAAACGTATTTTTCCCAACTCTAGCTCCATGTGGGACACCATGCTATTCCGCGCGTGCGTGTATGCACGTCCGTGCGGGTGTACGTACGCACAAAAGCTGGGGCAATTTATCTCCCATCCACCACCGCAAGCGGTAGGCATAGGAACCCATCGCGCATTCGTCCCAATGGAGCGCGATGGGCAACGTACGGTGGCAACAAGGGGAGGAGAGGGCCATGATGCCGCTATGGACGCCTCCTTTGCGGGCTCTGACGACGCGCATCGGGGCCGTATTTTTGCGCCTTTCACTGGGCGTATCGGATTTTCACGCTCCGCATCCCTCTGCCCCTCCACCCCCTCCAGGCCTTCCCTCTGCTCCAGCGCCAAATATCATATTTGAGAAATGACGGCTGGGACGAGAGGCCCCCTCCCTTTGCCACCTCCCTGGAGAAACGGGGGAAGGGGGGTGGTGGCGTCGTGTTCGCAGGGGCCGAGAGGCGGCTGTATGAGAAGCGGCAGCAGCGTCAGGGGCGCATCCATGCCTTCTAGCGGACGCGAGAGCCAATCGATTTCGCGGCGGCGGCGACGCCAGCGCCAGCCTCGGCGGCCCACTCCTATCTTGTTCGACGCAGCGTGTGTGCGCACGCGTGCGCCACTGCGGCCGCTGGCAACAATTCCAGCAGGGCGGCCGGGACGGGGCAGGGTGGCCACAGGTAGGACCGGCCAGGGCGCGCGCGCGGCCAGAGAAAATTCGTTACCGGCCGCCTCGTTAGCGGTCCAGGCTTTGTCTCCGCTTCTCCCCCCGTTCCCGACGACGACATGCATAGGAAACTAGCCGGCCGTGCGCCGTCGTCGTCGCTGCCAGAATTTAATTAAAAAGGCCCGACTCTGGCGGTCGTGCCGCGCTGCTCAATTGTCGCCCCGGCCTGCCAGTGTCTCCCTGGCCCTGGCGCGCTTTGCCGGTTTTTTTCGGAGTCCGGTCACCTAGAACCAGAAAAATCGATGCATCGCGCACCGCGCGCGCGCGCACATCTGGCCGAGCCATAATTTCCACATTAGCCAGACGCCCCCGCCGCGGGCGGAGCTGTCGCGTCTGCGCTCTTCTCTCGCGTCGTGTTGTCAGCTTGAGAGGGGGCCGCTTGCGCTTGTGTGTGTGTGTGTGTGTACCTGTGTGTCAGCCAGCGCCGCGTCTGTTGACACACCGCTCAAGCCGCGCACGCACACACATACGTATACCACACAGACACACGCCTGCGGAGACGGCGCCCCGATCAAGCGCTCGGCGCCGCTTCAGGCCGCGGCGGCTTCTTCTCTCGCCGTCCCATTCACGCCGCCACAATGCTGGGCGCCAGCAGCTCTGAAGAGGAGGACGAGAACGAGGTCTGTGGAATCCCAAAAAAAAAATTCAAAATAAAAATAAATAAAACAACAATAATAGGTAATTTCCGTTGCAGCAAGGCGGCTTCGCGCCTCCTCGCCGCCAGGCGCCTGCCTTCAGTCCTCGGACAGACAGGTCGGCCAGTCCCGCGCCCTCCGACTCGATCTCGAACGCCGGCTCCGTCCGGCATGGCTTCCCGCACGCGTCCGCGCCGGCCGGCCGCTCGGGCGCGCAGCAGCACCCTCGCAGCGTCTCGGGCCACCTCCAGGACAACCACGCGCCGCCGTCCGCCTCCTCGTCGACGCCGGGCGCGGCGAGACGCGCGGCCGGCCAGCCGGGCCACCAGCAGCTCGTCAACGGCTCGGCCACCACCGGCCGGCCGCCGCCCCGGAATGCCAGCTCCTCGTCCCGACTCAGCTCCTCGCCGCCCACCAGGGCGAGTGGCGGCGTCGGGCCGCAGCAGCTGGGCTCCGGCTCCACGGTCGCCTCGTCGACGGCGACGGCGACGCGACGCGTCCGGCCGAGGGCGAGTCGGCTCAGCGACAGCTCTGACGAGGACGAGGACGAGTCCGCCGTGTCGGTGGTCGTGGAGGAGGTGTGCTCGTCGCCCGGCACCTCGACCGTGGGCGGCGGCGGCGGCGTTGGCGGAGGCCACCAGAAACTGTCGAAAGAGGAAGAGGAGCGACTCAAGGCCGAGCAGGAAGAGGAGGACCGGCGCGCCCGGGTCCAACTCTACGTCTTCGTTGCTCGCTGCGTCGCCTATCACTTCAACGCGAAGCAGCCCACGGACATGGCCAGGAGGCAGATGAAGGTCACGAAGCAGGAGCTGGCCAAGATCAAGGACCGCTTCCAGGCCTTCCTCAAGGGCGACACGCAGATCGCCGCTGACGAGGCCTTCACGAATGCCGTCTCCTCCTTTTTCGAGGTCGCAATCGGATTGTGGATCGCACGGACGCACGCACGTACGCACCGGCACGAACGCACGCACGCACGCACGCCCCGCACGTCCAGGTCTTCCTGCGGTCCGAGCGCGTCGCGAAGGTGGTGGCGGCGGGCGGGTTCGCGTCTCAGGACTTCCGCGAGGTCTTCCGACTCAACGTCGAGAAGCGCGTCCGCTCCCTGCCCGAGATCGACGGCCTCTCCAAGGAGACCGTGCTCAACTCCTGGATGACCAAGTTCGACGCCATCTTCAGGGGCGACGACGACGGCGGACCCGGCGGCCCCGGCTCGGGGCCCGCCTCCGCCCGCACTGCCAGGTCGGCCACGCGGCGAAAGGCGTGCGTGCGTGCGTGCGTGCGTGCGTGCGTGCGTGCGTGCGTGCGTGCGTGCGTGCGTGCGTGCGTGCGTGCGTGCGTGCGTGCGTGCGTGGGGCATTCGTTGCAACAAATCTCACTGGGCTCTTTCTAGGGGCCGCTTGAGGGGCGGCCCTCAGGCGAGCGCCGACCTCGTCTTGGGCAAAGATCAGCTCTACGATATGTTCCAGCAGATTTTGGGCATCAAGAAGTTTGAGCACCAGTTGATATTCAACGCACTAATGGTATGCGTTGTACTTTCAAAATGTAGTAAACTATGTGGGTACACACAACTGCAAGTGCAAATATGTAGTCCAAAAGACCACTTGGGATGCTCATCCGGTTGATTTCGCCCTCATGTATGCATCGAATTGCTAAATGCCGATGTCGTAGTCGCAATCCAACTGCTGTTCCCAGCTGGACAATCCGGACGAGCAGGCGGCGAGCATCAGACGCGAGGTCGAGTTCCGCAAGGAGACGGTCCAGGACATGACCAAGGTGCGTGCCCTGGGGGTCGGACGCCCTGGGGGTCGGACCGACCGACAGGCGGACAGCAGACTGACTGAGCCACGTTCAACACGCGACAAATGGAGGAACGTGACGTACTGCGACTGGCAGACGAACGGACGGACGAACAATGACAGCCATCCGGGTGGGCAGGGATGGTTCGTTTGTGGCAAAGATGCCTCGGGGTGCCGTTGCCGGCTGATTGGTCGATGAACATATGTAGGATTGTTGTTGTTGGATTAGGGCAACGCTACGAGGCCATCAATGGCTCGTATTGCATACTGCTCTTCGCAATGACGCCTTCCAGACTGGAACTGAGTCCAGCCAGAGGCACATACTAGCAGAAGACATTCGGAGGAACGCTATCTGCAATCTGGCGCAGCGACAGCACGAGAAAACTGATTACCGGGAAACCAGGGATTGTTAGTGGATCCACCAAGAATCCAAGCATTTGTTGCTCCTTGTATACATGCATGTATGATGGAGTACTGACCAGGACCACCCTCACCCACCCACCTCGTGTGTGGCTACGCAGGCTGCCATTCCAGGACCGCAAGATGATGCCCAAGTTCGTGGTCAAGGACATGGAGACGCTCTTCCTGGACGAGATGCGCAGCAGCATCAACCTGCTCGTCTCGAACCTCGAGAGCGTCCCCGTGACCCCCAAGGGGAGTGGAGGCGCTGGCGGCCGCAAGGCCAAGGACCGAACCAAGCCCAGGTACCCTGCCCTGGGCCCGTGCCCGTGCCAGTGCCAGGCCCACCCCTGTGCCTGTGTGCGTGTTCGTGGTGCGTGTGAGCCTGCTTCCCCAGCGCACCGTACCTATGTGCGTAGCGGAGTTGTAGATTAGACGAATGCGCGTGTAATGAGTGTTTTGACGTGGTGAGATTGCGGGGGTGAAACTAATCAGTGTTCAATTATACACTTTTATTATTGGGTGCAGCGCGCGTGCGCACACGCATGTTTTTTTTTATAATGCTCAAACTTAAATTGCGAGCTTTTTCTTGCGTATGCGCACGCGTTGCGTTCTTGTATGATTTGAGTGCAGAACCGGATCTTCAGATCTGGGTTAAACCTAGACCAAGTAGCTATGGGTGCCTGTAGCTAGTAAAACTTTCAATAAGCGCCCAACTTCAATTTTGCGATAACAATCTGATAATTTTAAATGTACTCCTGCACTTTTTCAGTGGCGCTAATGAAACAATGCCTTACGCCCCAACTTGTTGTTTTGGGTGTAATACGGCTGCGTTTTGCGCTCTACCTTGCCATTTTTGCCGTGGGAGGGCGTTTATTGGAAGAGTTTAGACGTGTACCGTATATCCTCCAATAATGATCTCTGTGGTGTAGTTTTAAACTCTCCTTACCGTGCACCATTGGAGAGGCACTGTTGAAGTGGAGTCATTTTTGGAGGATTTGCGGTACCGTTGCACGCAGCGTCGTCTGTGGCCGTCGCCTTGCACGTGCGAGATGTGAACCCGTAGATCTGTCTGTGCTCCCCTTGTCTGTGCGTGCGTGTACGTGTGTCACGCAGATGGAGACACCGGCGAAACGGAGCCCCGTTCGTCGCGACGAGCTACGCCATGGACGCGGGATACTTTCTCATCATGTGGAGGCACCTTTGCCCCGGTGGCATGCCCACCGAAGACCCTAGGTGCAAACACGCCTGTAACCCTGGTACGAGGGTGGGACCTTTTGCCATGCCCCCCCCCCCTAGGGGCGGGCGCCATAACCGTTGCTCGGGGTGCCTCAAGCCTCAAGCCATGCCCCCCCCCAAATGTTTCGCTTTTTCCAACAGAATTGGCAATCGCAAGAACAGCGTTTACTACGTAACCAAATTAGAAGCCCTGAGTCAGCACGAAAGTGATAAAAATTCGTAGAGGGCTTCACTTTCTGCAGTGCTTTTCTCCTCAAAAAATACAGTGCCGCAGACGAAACGCAAAAGTGTTAACTCTACCGTTCAACAATTTTGCTAGGGAACCCCCCCCCCCTCTTTGTGACGCCCAGATAATCTACAGAATTGCTTTTCGAAAAGAATTACTCTATTCGGGGCTAAAACAATTCCCACCCACACTGAGCTCTCATCAGCAAACATTGCATGAACACGATTCGTACACGTCGCTTGCGCTTGCGCTTTCAAGCTTGGTCTGCACGGCATGTCCATTGAACTAGTGCGGTTCTTGAAATACATGCTTGCCACTTTTGGGATTAGCTCTCGGTCCCGTGCTTGCCTGTTTTGGGTATTACGTTGTACCTCTTTCTCGTTCCATTGCAGGTCCCGTTCGATAGAGGATCTGTCGCTTTTCAACAGGTGTGTACGGACAGGCGTACACGCACGCACCGACTAACGCGAACACGCACGCACGCACGCACGCACGCACGAACGGACACCGCCCACACAGACAGGCAGGAACAGCAGCTCCTTTCCAGCAGCGTGTGCAGTGTGTGTCCTCGTCCGTCGCCAACTAAATGACTTTCCTCCTCTATGTCCGCTGGTCACAGTAGTCGTCGTGCGTATAATTCCCGGTTTTTAGTTTTTGGTTTTATCGTACACACTTTCATTTTTTAGTTGGCCCACTCTTTCCCTGTAGTGGTCCTTTTTTGTGCGAGCGGGTGCAGCCGCTGCTTGCGCCTGGTGGCAGACTGGATGGGTGTAGACCGCACCGTTTGCGTATACGGTAGGTACATTACACAGCACGGCGGCAATGGCAGCGAGCCACCATTGATCACACGCAAGCAAGCGTTCCCGTGCGTGTTTTAGTCTGAAAAGACGCACGTCCAGCGCCTCCATGGGCAGACTGGACGACGAAGGAGAGACGCTGACCAAAAGCGACGTGGTACTCGCGTTCAACATCGAGGTGAGGTCCCGCACGCACGCACGCACGCACGCACGCACGCACGCACGCACGCATGCACGCGCGCACGCGTCGGCGCTCACTCACACGAACATCCCAGGTGGTCGTAATGGAGGTGCAAGGTCTGAAGAGCGTCACCGCCAGCAGGATTGTCTACTGCACTATGGAGATCGAGGGCTCGACCAAGCTAGCCACGGAACACGCAGAGGCCTCGAAACCAACGTATTGTACTAACTAACCCAGAAGCTAAGAGAATACCAACAGAGAAAAAAGTGGTCGTCTTGCAGCTGGGACACGCAGGGCGACTTCAGTACCAAGCACGTGCTGCCCATCGTCAAGGTGAAGCTCTACACCGAGAACCAGGGCCTGCTCGCGCTCGACGACAAGGAGCTGGGCAAGGTGAGCGCGTGCGTGCGTGCGTGCGTGCGTGA
The DNA here is from genome assembly GCA_030248085.1 of Paralinhomoeus sp. GSCO2_6. Classification (NCBI taxonomy): domain Eukaryota; kingdom Metazoa; phylum Nematoda; class Chromadorea; order Monhysterida; family Linhomoeidae; genus Paralinhomoeus; species Paralinhomoeus sp. GSCO2_6. The sequence continues at coordinate 69,865 of JASAMY010001666.1, read as the reverse complement.
CGGTGCGTGGATTCGCTTAAGGCTGATTCCCAATTAACGGTCTTCCCATCGGTCTCGGTCTTCGCTGTTTGGCATGGAAGGCCCGAGACCGATGAGAAGGCCGTCAATTGTGAATCAGCCTTTGATGTGCCAATCATTACGATCGATCACATTCTCTAATCAGGTGATCATCAAGCCGACCCCGAACAGCACCAAACAGCCCGAGTGGTACAAGATGACGGTGCCCAAGAACTCGGCCGATCAGAATCTCAAGATACGCATAGTGATCCGGGTCGAGAAGCCCGGCAACCTCAAGTACTGCGGCTACTGCTACGCGCTCGGCAGGGCCGTCTTCAAGAAATGGAAGCGACGCTACTTCTGCCTTGTACAGGTACATGGTACCTGTAGGTACACTGCTCAGATGTGTGTACAATGCACATACCTACGTTGCTTAAAATACCCAAGCGCATTCCATCTGGAGCACCTAAGGAGCCGCAGAAAGGTGGATTCAATACTGTCAGAGAAAGGCAGCAACGACGATGCTCTCTGCGAAAATTGCCCAGTAGTATGGAACAGTTTAGGTATGGCTAAGGCAAGGGCTAGGGGAGCTAACGTGCTTGCTAGACAAATACAACGTCTATACTAAGAGTTGGCACTCAGTACAACTGTTTCCGCTAAGCTCAAGAGGAATTCACTCAAAAACCTCTCGCCATGCGTATACAACAATCTGCATGTAGTCGACTTGTAGGAAAACTTGTGCAACATACCATGTATGTATGAATGTGGCTAGGTACAATCTACTACGTAAGCGTATGTATGTGTACGTGTCTTTCTTTTTCTTATCCACCTTATGTACTCGCACGTGTCTTTTTGCCCACGCGATCGTTTGTCGGCCCGTTCCCTCCTCAATTCCCGCCACAATTCCCAAAAGTGGCTCTCTCTCTCCTCAGGTGTCCCAGTACCAGTTCGCCATGTGCGCGTACCGCGAGAAGAAGGCCGACCCCACGGAGCTGCTCCAGATCGACGGCTTCACGGTCGACTACATGCCCGAGCCCGACCCCGACCTCTTCCCGCACGGCGGCAAGTACTACTTCACCGCCTACAAGGAGGGCGACGAGGTCAAGTTCGCGACCGACGACGAGAACGAGAGGCACCTCTGGGTCCAGGCGCTCTACCGAGCCACCGGGCAGGCCTACAAGCCCGTGCCGCCCAAGCAGAGCTCCGTGGCGCCCACCAAGGCGCAGGGAGGTGCGCTTCGAACCAGCAACAACAACACACTTTGTTTTGACACCACCACCATGCAACACGGGGCTGTAAGCAATCGATATCACAGTGTCACATCATCGTTCGACACCCCGCGTGGTCCCACCTCTGCGGCCAGCTCTCCTCAATAACAGGAGCGTGCAGCCCTTGCCCCATGGGATTCATAACTCAGTGGTACAGCGTGGTGGGGGTTGAACCCCGATCACCGACGCGCCTATGCGACGCCCTGTCACTGTGCTGTACCCCGACTCGAACCCATCCCTTTCAGACCAGGACAAGGCGCGCAAGCACGGCATGGACGAGTTCATCCAGGCCGAGCCGGTGCAGTTCAATCACGACGTCTTCTTCGCCCGCCTGCAGACGCTCACGCTGGACTACCGCATGCAGGAGCCCATCTGCTCACTGGTCGGCACTGGTTTACGTTCGAAAATGGACATACAGTACTCTCTCTTCCGGGCTCAATGGTGGCACGCACGCAAAGCCAAGTGGTAGCGCAAATCAGGAACATTCGGGACGCAATTGATTTTGGGACAGTCGGGACGTGACTCAATTTTACTTTTGCGGCGAACCAAGTGTTCCGGCACTATGCCGTACCCCTATGCCGTACCGTGCCCCCTGCACAATAAGTTGTTCAAAAATTCTACACCGCACTTCAAAGCAAAGTCACACTGCGCATGTGCAATGTTAACGGCTTGAAACCGGTGTTGTCGGGATCCGGAAATACGCATCAACTTGTGGACTCCTCTGTTCATACATGTAACCGGGTTTTTAAAATGGGGGGGGGGTCTGAGAGACTTCTGGGGGGGGGGGAGCGTGGGGGGGTACTCAGATTTGAAGAGGGAGGGGGTCCCAGAAGGGAAAAATGTTCCAAAATAGTGTCTAAATAGGCACTTTTCAGTCAAAAATAGGTAAAAATGCCTTAAAATAGGCTATAAATAGCGTTATTTAGCTGTTTTAAGGTCAAAATACACTGAGAAAGGCAAAAAGTACACTACTTTGTACAATTGTTGGCAAGTTGGAAAACTTCAGGAAAATTCTGGGGGGGTCTGGGGGGCTGGGTAGGGGTAAAATTCTGGCTGGGGGGCGGGCAACCCCCCCCCCAGTTACATGTATGCCTCTGTTC
>JASAMY010001666.1:0-62500 GCA_030248085.1 Paralinhomoeus sp. GSCO2_6 | reverse complement strand
TACCAGTCGCTCCACCTATTTGTGCCTCAGCCAAACCAGTTTTTGCTATGCGCAGCAGTGGGACCCCAAACCGGTTTCAGGCGTTCGCCTGGTACAGCGACCTGCTGGCCGAGCACGCCGAGACCTTCTGGTCGCTGTTCGCCGTCGACATGGACGCCGCCATGGACGTCCAGCCTCCCGACTCCTGGGATTCATTCCCGCTCTTCCAGTTGCTCAATGACTACCTGTGCTCCGAGCGTAAGTGTCCCACTGCTGCACTGCAAAATTTGGCCCTGGTACTGCGCTGCTCGGGCACCACAGCGCAAAGTTTGACAGAGGTGGTGGAGCCTGCGAGGTGATCAGGCAGTAGGGCTCACTTCAAGAATCATCCCTGAGCTGCCTGCAGTTGACAACCACTGAGAATTAAACCGCATTTACTGGTACACACATACTGACCTTGAGACACCATTTTGAGACAGGGTACATTGTATCCCTTTAGGGATAGGTGCATGACTCACAAGCACCCATGACATTTCTGCTGTGAGGAAGTTGTGTAACTGGGGGACGGTGGGCAGGGTGGGGCGTGTCTGCATACAAGCTGCCTTGATTCAGTTTTGCCTCACACACATTAGGTGCTCTAATTACACCAGTGCCCTAGATTTCGACCACACTGAAATTCTTTCTTTCAGACTCGCTGCAGGGTGGTGCATTCCACAACAAACTGGTGGAGCAGTTCGCTCCACTAGTGCTGCGCTATGTGGAGCTCATGGAGCACTCGATCGCGCAGAGCGTCGAGAAGGGCTTCGCCAAGGAGAAATGGGAGATTCGCAAGTTGGTGCATTCTTCTAATCCTGCTGTTCCTTTATGAGCTGTCTTGTATTCACAACACAAATTGTGGTGTACCTATTCTGCAGTACAAGTAGAAGCAGCTGGTTAACCCAACTATTGAACCAGATTGGAAAACAAACTAAATGCTGCGTATCACCTGCTTCAGCGAACAGACGCAGAGTGGCGGTCAGAATCCAACGCCTGTCGAAGTAGTGTTAGGGAAGACTCGGTAATCCGTGTCCTCACCATTGTGTGCTGGTCGGTGTAACAGAACCAGTGTCTAATGTTTGCAGTATGTGTCAGTGAGACTGTATGAAGGAAGGAAACCCTTCAAATGGGAGGCTCTCTTTACTGCCAAGCATTGTCCTGGAGCAGTTTCACTTTCAGGGAGTTCTGGCACTTCGAAATTGTCCTGCACCAGGGTGCGAGTAAAATCTAGGGACAGGGAGATTCACTTGTTTTGAGACACCAACCAGGCGCGTTTTGCTGGCGCTGCTGCTAGAGGCTGCCGTCGCTTATAATTCAATGATTTTACAGCTTCTGTGTAAACCGTTTTACTCCAAAATCGATATTTCGCGCGCGTGGGAAGCTGTGCTGCAGTGTTTTCCATTGTGCTCGAATTCCAACTTTCCAAAACACGCAAAAGGGTTGCGGTTGCTTGTTTTCAGTACGGGCTGCGCTACCTCTGAGGACATCTACTGGAAGCTGGAGGCGCTGCAAGGATTCATCGCTGACCTCAGCTGGCCCGAGGAAGAGTTCGCCAAGCATCTGCAGCAGCGCATGAAAGCGCTCGCCTCCGACATGATTGGAAGATGCGCCAACGGGTTGGTTCCCTCTGCGCATTATGTAATTTCGTGTACTGTATGCAGTAGTCTACACTACATAGCTCTTCCAATAGAAACCCCTGAAGATCCTAGTTGCATTTTGAGGACGTTTGAGGTTGTCTTGAACACAAGGACGCATTGCTTTCAAACACACCACGTACAATTTCGATCGTTGTGCAAATTCATCAAACTCGGAGCCTATATCGCCGCTGGAGTCAATCAAACTTGTTCTTGTGCACATTGTACGCGTACCAGGCGGCGATCACCGCCCAGGTCGACAGCAGCGAGATGCCCACCCAGTGCGTGCCGGCCCACCACTGGTGATAGGCGACCTGGGACCAGATTTGGGCCGTCAGAATGCCCAGACAGATCTGGAAAGTATTCTCCGTCTGGTCTGCGTGAACGCGCAACCCGGTGCAGAACCGACCATGAGTCTGCCACAGAGCCAGAACTTGCGGTCGCGCGCGTCGCTCCAGTAGACACTTTGACTGGAGAACGTCTGAGTCGCGATGAACAGACAACCCATGAGGCGGCCCAAAAACCAGTGGCTGCCGTCGAGTTCGAATACGACCTGGGTGGGGAATGGGGTAGTTAGTTGGTCTGATGGCTGTGGTGCTTACACACAGGTGCGGGTGGATGTTGTTGGTGAGTCCAGCTATAGGAGCCTACATAGGTCTGCCACTGACTGGCACTATGAAATATCCTTATACCTAGCTCCATGTGTCATCCCGCCTGAGGGATATAACTGGCCTCGAGGGCCGTGAAAGACATCCAGAAGAACGCTAAGGGTGTACAGTTGCAAATTGTTGAACGACCAGAGGAGGATTGATAATTGGATAAATTCGGCTGGAGGTAAATTGAACAAATTGGGACACACTTATCCGGCTAACCAACCTGTCGCTTCAGTATCCAGTCTGGAAAGGAAATCCACGCCGAGCCAATGAGAAGAGCCATCATGCTGTCAAAGATGATCAGAGCGTTGGACAGAGTGTTGCCACTGTAGATTTTCTGCCCCACAGGCCACCCTAACTTCAACAGATGATACAGCGTAGTGCAGAAACAGCACACTGAGATGCTCAACAGCGTGTAGAAAGCCTGAAATTTCACACATTTTGAAGTCAAAAGGTAAGACCTGAAATTTGCATACCGGCGTTTTGAGAATCCCTGGAAAATTCGCCCTGGCGTGCAGCGTCATCATGATGCAGAGCACGTCTTTCTGCAACGGTCTCACACTTCGTACAGACAACTACAGACAGTAGTTGCTACTGTGCATTGTGTAACCCTGTATTGCATCAGCTCATCATGACAGCAACACGAGAAGCAATGGTGTCATTCCAGCAGCGGTAGCAGCGCTTTCTTTATATGGACTAATAAATTAACAGTACTTGTCCTTTCACATTACTGAGTGCGCGCCTGTTGGGTGTGGAATGCGGATCAATAACTTAAAACAGATCCGCACCACAATAACTGCAGTGTAGCAAGTTGCAGCGGTCTCGACTCCTCTAGACCGAGACATGAGCCACATGACCGTCCCAATGGCTGTCATTTGCACGCCGATGCATCGCGCCAGGTGCCACTGTACGCCATCCGTTTCCACAGCCTGGAATGCGTGAGTACACCTCTGCTAATACAAATATGAGTCTCGTTAAGCACTTTCTCCATAAAGAAACGTCCAACAGTGCTCAAAATTTTCTACGTTCGTTTAAAAGTGAACCTGTCAAAATTTGCTCAGAAACACCACAAGAAACCCTGCAAGTCTGCAAGGCAATTTAACAAAATTGGTGTCAGAGCTGCCACTACGTGTAAAAAAACACATGAGGCGATCAAAAAAATTACAAAAAAAATTGAAGTGCGACAAAAAACTAGAAGTGCAACCACTATAGGGAATGAATGGATTTAGAGCCACATCCGGTCGATTTCGAGTTACACGCTCTTTAGGTGTGTTGTGGAAGATAATCTCGGCTTAGGCTTATGCTTAGGTTTTGGCTGTACGCGGCGACTTAGGCTTAGGCGTGCATGTGTGCGCGTGCGTGCCTGCACGTGCATGCATGAGTGCGTGCGTGCGCGTTCGTGTGCGGATGCAAGTGGTGCTTGGAGGGAGGGTACTTGAAAGTGTGGATCTAAATTTGACTGGGTGTCGCTCTAAATTTATTTGCTACACACCTATTGTAAAGTTCGTTTTTGCACGCATTTTTTTTTTGCACTCACACTTTATTGCAGCCCTACTACTTTTTCTTTGCGCACCTATGCTGAACAAGCGCCAAAAAATGCCACACTCACCACTAGCAGGTCCACCCACGTAGCGGGGCTGAAGAACAGAGGCAGTCCGGTTGCCACGAAGACGACGGCGCTAATTTTCAACCATGTCGTTGGGTGTTGCTGCCCAGCTTGCGGCGCCATCTTGCTAAAAAAAATCCACCACGGATGTCTGGCTGGTTGCTTGCCCGATTGCGCACTTTACGCACCTGTCGCAGTGAGGAATGCACGCGTGCAACAGAGAGTGTGCACACACTGTGGTGAGGGGGGGGGGGGTGGTGAATTGGAACTGCCTATTGCCTTCCCTCCCTCGCTCGCTGGCGGCGTGTGTGTGTTGTGTGCGGTAGTCGGCAGAACTATAACTATAACCAACCGCAGGAGGTCAGGGACGCTTTGAAGGGGACGCACGCACACACGTACACATGGCGCACGCACGTACGCACGCGACCCATTTCGCGGACGGAATTAGCGGGGTAGGGGTAGGAGGGTGAAGAGAAGCGGGGAGGGGGGGGGGCAGCTCTTCCGAGCCGACACTACCGCGCCGCTGTTGAGAATCGTTCAGTTGACATGGCAACAACGCGACCAAGAAACACCTGCGAACGAAAACTGCAAAATGAAGGCATGCTGCAGTGGAACACCATGCCATGCACTGAGACGCAGACATGCACAATTTTAATTTGATGCTTCAGAATTCAGAAAGAGAACTGAAATACTAGGGAGTAGAACAAAAAAGTCAACCAGATCTCATTTTAACAGTCCAAAAGCCAAAAACAAAACCAACGATGTGACACTGCGAACAGACCGCGGGCGCAAACTTTGGTCGTTGCTGCGCCAACTTCTGGAGAACGCTGGAGGAACACTGTGCACTCGAAATAATGGAAAAGTACCACTTCGCAAGAGCGAGCGCATATTTTAACAGGAGACTTACGCGCCACGGGGTGTTTGACTGAACGGCATCGTCGCTCGAGGGTTGAGCGAGCCGCTAGCGTGGCTTGGGGGTCATGGTAGAATCATAGGCTGGATTAGAAAACGACGTTTCGGGGGGGGGGGGTGCACTTGTGCTTGACGGAGAGAAGCGACGCTTGTTGGTGGGAGACTGGCTGGGGGGTGGCTGGCGCCGCTGGCAGGGTTGTTGCGCTGTTGGAGTCCAGCGTAAAGAGACGAATATTTTTGAAGTACAGTACAAGTTACAGGGATTGAAGTACCTATAGTGCATACACTGTACTTTTGCACCTTACATTGCGCAAAACCACAGCGCTCTCTGCATTTTTTCGCACACGAAGTGAGAGCCTCATGCCTTCGTATACAGCTCGTGGAGCTCGTTCGCCCAGTGGATGGCGCGGGCGAAGAAGTCGACGGACTACATCCTGCCGAGCGAGGTCTGCGTCATGATCAACGTCGTCTTCGACTCCAAGAGTCGCGCGCAGAAACTCTGCTCCGGAGACTCCGCTGAGGTCGTCCTGAACACGCAGACACGCACCGACACGCACGCACGCATGCACGCACGCACGCACGCACGCACGCACACTTCAGAGAGGCTACCAATCCAAGCTCGAAGAGACCCTAGACCGGCTACTCAAGGATATGGAAGCTGAGACGATCGACAAAGTACGGCATTTCAAACTTTTTTTAAAAATTAGATTTAATTTAATTAGCAACCGTTCAGCTGCTCGCCGTCTTGGAGAATCTCTTAGCCAAACTCGCTAGGTACGACGAAGGCAACCCCATAGGCACAATTCTCTCCTTTGCTGTGAGTTTCCCGATTTATTTTACAGTGCTCTAAAAGCTTACTCTAACCACTAAAACCAGTTGCTTGGCTCTTTGCTCGCTTGCTCTCGGCTCTATCATCCATCGTAGAGCGTTGGGCTGCCTGAATAATGGGCTTGTACTAAAACTTTTGTTGGACACGTTCAGCCCAAGCCGACAGGACTTTTCTCCAAGGTGCAGCGTCGTTGTCACTAGTTGTCGTGGTGGAGTTGTGTTTTAGAATTCTGCAGGCACTTAGTAGTGCAGAGAGCGCGCATGCGGTAAAAGCGGGGCTTGAAGACGAAGCTGTAAAAAATCGCAGGAGCCTTTGAGACTTATGAATCTTCCCATGAAATGACCAAAGACAGTAGAAGAGCAGATTGCAGTCACGCAACTTTCTTTAACGTAGTTATGTAGGTACGTACATCTGGTTTTGATCTTTAAAAATCCGGTTACCTGTAGGTCATCATTCTCTTTTGTAACTCGTTGCTCAATGGTTTTAAGCTCTTCTTTCACGTCAGACAGTTTTAGCTATGTAGTTTTTCACATCTGAAACTTCAGATGAAGAATCTGGTCGGCGAAGTGCCAATTGCGCAACTGCAGCAGCAAGTCAGTCAAGTCACTGGCAGCACGTCCTCTGGCAGTGGCGGCACGCCGCAGGTGCCGCCTTCTCTCTCTGGCGTAGACGTGTGCCGTTGTGCCCCTGTATTTCCTCACCAATGGTCGTTGGGCACATGCGCAACTGCAGAGCTTCAGTCTCGATCCTCAGTTCACCCACTCGGCTGCACTGTTGTCAGCAGAACGTCATTTGTCAGTGGCCCTTCGTCGTTTGCTGTGCACAGCACTGCAGCAGGCATTGTTGTTGCGCCCTTGGGCTGTGTTGGCACCAAACATGATTGTTTGTGACTCTGGCATGCTGTACTAGTTGCATGAATGTACACGTATACGAAACACTAGCAGCAGAATGCACTCAGCCATTGCTGTCGCACCATAAAACTGTTGTGAACTGTGAGTTTGTGCGTGTAGTGTCCTAGTAGTGGCTGCGTTGTCCCAATCTAGCGCAAGGTCAACAAGATTGTCGGTCCGGACGAGGACGACAGAGCTGCCGCGGATCTGCTGGGGGAGTCGACGTCCACCCTGCAGCTCGACGCTTCCGAGAATGTTCCGGAGGACGTGAGGCTGGGCATAAACACGCAAAACGCTTTTTGTCGTTCCTGTCTTTTGACACGCATCGTGCTTGTGCATGCAGTGCTGACTAGCCAACGGATTACTGTCGGTTGTGTGCGTGTCCAAGATTATTCATGTGCACAAGCAGGCCTGTGCGTCTTTTCAGAAGGCGCAGAGGGCGTCAGCGCAGCCGCAGGCGTCGGGCCACCTCGGTCACAGCTACGTGCAGTTCATGCGGGCCTGCATGGAACAGCTCAGGCAAATCGTCGTCGACGAGCTCTACGTCAACTCACTATTTGAGGTTGCTACCGTTCACCGTTTGGCCTATTGATTGTCGTGTAATTAATTACTTAATTAATTAATGACGCCCAAGAGGCACGTTTAGCACTGGTACGAGGGCCAACTGAAGATGATGAACACCTGGCTGACGGACCGCCTGGAGAGGAGTCTCTCGCAATACCAGCTCACGTGCATGTCCTTTATTATTAAGGTGCGTTATTGTGTGTTGTCCATACGCGTATGTATTCTTGTGTTCTACCTGCCTCTACACGAGCTAGCCGCTCACGATTGGTGAAGGTGGTGGGGCTGTATTAGAATGCGTACTTAGTAGAGGAATGCGAAAAAGCGAGTAGCTCAGTGGTAAGGCGGCGTGCTCCCCTCGCTCGTGATCCGGGGTTCAACTCCCACCCACCGGGCTCACCGAGTTGCTAATCCCCTTGGGCAAGGGATGAACACTCTCTCTCCTTGCTTCGATGTCCGGCGTTGGCGTTTCGGCCCGAAATCCGCGCCGGGTGGGCGGCCCACCTTTCCTCGCGGGGTGAAGAACGCTGTTGTGGATACTGACCCGCTGGATATTTGTGATTGTGCCGTGTGGTGGTGTCAAAATAAAGCAAGTTTCCTGCCTTCTCATTCCAGAAGATCTACACGGAATTCGAGCTGCACGGCATCGAGGAGGAGAAGCTGAACTCGAAGAGCTACCAGAGCATCTGCCGCAGGATCCACCTCGAGGAGACCAACGCCTCCCTCTCGGACAAGGGCCACTCCAGTGAGCCATCTTAGGGGACTTCTTTATTGAATTTAATAAGAAAAATTTCAGAAATTAAAGAAAGCGTTTGCGTGACCAATTTTGAAGCGATCTACGTGCAACTTTCGAATTATACCCACCCCGCTCTGACCTAAGGCCTCTGGCCTATTCCCCCCACCCCCCTTAAAATTAGCCAGCCCGCAGTTACCGTAAATCCTCCAATACAGCCCCCCTCCAATAGTGCCCCCCCTCCAATAGTGCCCCCGGGTACGGCAAGGTTGAAATAATAGAGCCCCCCCCCCTCCAATAGTGCCCCCGGGGGTAAGGGGTATGTTGTGCCATGTGCCTTTTAAGGGCAAAAATATAGTGGTAGGTACATTTATGTATACACACTACTACTAACCAATAATATTACGTTTCAGAAACTATTAGCGGAAAATCAACCATTAAATGTGGCAAAAGTGATAAAAATCACCGAAACATCGGCAATTTTGACAGCAAAACTAGCATTACCATTCAAAATTTTTAGGTTGAAATAATAGAAGCGCCCCCCCCAATAGTAGCCCCCCCCCGGCCCCTCCAATAGTTCGCCGGGGGGGAGGGGGGGGAAAAAAGGGGCCCGGGGGGGGGGGGGGGATTCGGTTCTCTTCCTACCCCCCGAACAAAACAGTGCCCACAGGGACCTATAATTCGAGCGTATACAGTTACACGATTTCTTTATTGCATCACGCTAAGATGTTATAGTGAAGAACAACAATGATTCATCCGACCAGTCTGTACGAAGGGTACCGTATTCTTCATCTTGTTATCGAACAAAAATTCGTACAAGTCTTGTGAAGCGCCTCCAACAGTCAAACCATACTGTTCTGTCACTGTTCTAACCTTTGCATAGTTTCTTGATGAAATTTAGACGACAATTGAGCAAGAGCCATAGGAGTCGTAAGCGAACCACTTTATTCTCCTATTTTCTTGCCATCCTGACCATCTGATATTATTTTTCTCTAATCACGCATACAGCTTGCGGGTTCTCTTTGTGTCTTTTGCCGCTTGGTACATTCGAAACAGCTGGGTTACACACGGTTGGTGTCAGGAGTTACGTATAAGTGGTGGCGGCAGCTTGCTTGCGGTACTTTTTCTATGGCAAACGGTGGCAGTTTGTTGTAAATTTTAAAGTTCAGCGTTCTATTTTTTTTTATATTTTTAGCTGCAGGCGGCGCCATAGGTGCAGCGGCCAGCAGCATGGGCAACATGGCCGGAGCGGCTAAGGCCAAGGCCTTTGCTCTTCTCAACGGCCCGTAACAAAGCGCGTATAATCGGTGGCACTGTTGTTTTTTTTTGTGCATCGCCTGTGATCATTCCTCCTGCAGAAGCCCTGTGTGTACGCGTCGGACTTGTACTATGCCACTTCCTCTGATAAAAGCCCACCCATGTTTGAATTTGGGCTCAAATTGAAGGGATGGGTGGGCTTTTAGGGGCCATTTATACTTCGCTCCGCTCTGCTCCGCGCAGCAGATTACTCCGCGCGGAGCAAAAGTAATTTATACTCGCGCTGCGCGCATCAGATTTTCCAATCGAGACCTTCACGCCAAATTCAAATGTCTGCTCCGCGGAGCGCCGGCAAGCGTATTCCAGCACTGTTGGAATATTTTTTGATTCGCGGTATTGAAATCGGCTGAAAATTGAAAGGAGGCTAAGAATAAAGATGACAGAAGAATGGAAAGAGTGCTTAACCGGCGCTGTCAGAGATCACTAGTGTCGCTGGACAATGTCGTCGAACTCCAAACAGCACACTCCGCGAGCCAAGCCGAACGCCTGCGCTGAAATCGCGCCGCAGCTGGGACCCGAGATTGGCTACACGAGTGAGGAACAGCTGCTTCTCGCCAGTCAGTCGTTTTTGTTTCTAACTTGACGGAAAAAAAATAATTAAATAATTTATTTATTTGTTATTTTTCAGGCCCGCTTCTGCCAATCCAAGCGGAAGGAGCTGTGGGAAATCGCTGACGAGAGGCGGCGGCACGCAAACAGATCACCTTGCAATTTTGTTACGCAGATGAACTTCTTGAAGAAACGAAATGTCGTGATCCAGTGAGCTGTTTTTATTTGTCAAAATTTTACGTTTCAATTGTTTCCAGACCAATTTTGACCTCTTGCAGCCCATATTTTGCCGAAAAACCCACCATTGTAAGTGAAAGGACAATGCAAAAATTCGACATCGCGAAACTTTCCGTCCCCCCCCCCACCCACAACCAGAGGTGTAACTGGCCATCGAAGCTGGGGGGGGGGGTGAATCTGGGATTTTTCAAAAGTCGCTGGGGGTGACCTGCACGGTCAAATTTGATACAATTTGTCTTTTTCCAGCCTCAATAATGACCTAGAAAAGGCTTCGTGTATGCTGAAAACACAGCGCCGCAGGCAAAAATTTGTGAATTTTTGGCAAAAACGCGCTTCAGTGACTCTAAAAATGGTCAGTTGGAGCAAAAAAAACAGCGCCGCAGGCAAAATTTGGCGATTTTTTGGCCGGAAACGCGCCCAAAAGACTCCAAAATGGTCTGTAGGTGCGTAAAATACAGCGCCGCAGGCGAAATTTTTTACATTTGGACAATAAATGCTGCTCACAAGCCTGAAAAACAGCTTGGGAAGTATGAAAAACACGATTCAGCCATAGGGGTAACCTGCAGTCAGTGCAGGATTGACCAAAGCTGGGGGGGGGTGGTCCTACTTTTCGTGCAGGATTGACCGAAGCTGGGGGGGGGGGTGACCCCTACCTACACCCTACCCAGTACACCTATGCCCACAACCATAGGTGTCCTGCCCACGGAAAATACCTGTAACCGGGTCGGGAAGAGTGGGGGGGGGGGGGTAGCTGGCCGATTTTGGGTGGGGGTCTGCAGAGAAAAAGTGGGGGGGGGTAGCTGGCCATTTTTGACTTATACTTATACTTTTCGGTCAAAAATGGGTATAAATAGGCTCTAAACAGTGTATTTAGCTGTTTGGGACCTAAAAGCCATTATTTGGTGGACGGGGGGGGTGCTCCAAAAAGGCAAAAACTGCGAAAATACAGCGTCCCAGGCTTGAGGTTCAGAAAATAAAATCCAGAGGGAGGGGGTTGGGGTCATTCCGAATGTCTTTTGGGATAGGGTATAAGACCCCGCTACCCCCCCCCCCCTCCAGAGCACGCCAGGGCATCCAGGGGAATCGCCAATTTTTTTAACAGCAGGAATAATTCGGGATTTTCAGGACACCTCCCAACCATACCTGTAACCGGGAATTGGACCTGGGGGGAGGGTTCGGGCACTTTCTGGGGGGGGGGGGTGGTGGGGGGGTGGAAAATCTGGAGGAGGGGGGGGGTCTGGGAAGGAAAAAAATACGCACTTTTTGGTTGATTTTTAGTCAAAAATACACTGTAAAAACCCTAAAATAGGCACTTTTTAGTCAAAATACACTGTAAATAACCCAATATAGGTACTTTTCGGGCGATTTTTGCTCAAAAGCACCATACAAAACACATTACCATTTCAGTTTCAAATTTCTGGGGGGGGGGGGTTGGGGGGGCGTGGGTAGGGTCAAAAGCAGCAAGTGGGGGGAGGGAAACCCCCCAACCCCCCCCCAGTTACAGGTATGCTCCCAACCCCCCCCCAGTTACAGGTATGCTCCCAACCCCCCCCCCCACGCATTTCTGTGGGGTGCTACGAGACAAATCTGCGCGTCACTTAAATTGCCTCTAATCAGGTGGTTCAAAAGCTTCGGATTGGCGCCTTCGGCCTCGCAGTCCTCAGCAGCAGCGTTGACGCCATGCGGTCAAAAGCACCCCCACCAATAACCGTGACGGGGTTCTGGAGGGGGATGTTTGAATTTTTTGATTTTTTGTTATGTCCCACACCCACAGTCCATGCGCCAGCAGTGTGTGTGTGCGTGTGTGCGTATAACGTTATTAGAGTTTTGACGATTTTAGGAGCAACAGTGGTCGACCACCGCTTGCGCAAGCCACAAGGTACCTGAATTACAGCAAAACGTGATTATAAAAGAAAGAAAAACAGATTTTGGGCGCTGCCGTTATTGAACCTGTGCCAGTGATCTGCGTGTTGTGCTTGTGACAATCGGTTGGCTTTCTCAGTTCTGCTGAGGCGCAAAATTCATGTGATGCATACGTGAACGTTGTTCTGAGAACAGGGGAGGGGGTCTGGGACTGGGGGCAGAGTGGGATGTGCGTCTAGAGAAGCGACAAACGAGAAAGCTCGCTCAAGGTCATTAGTTTTAATATTTTTTTTCTGTTTTGCTTGGGTAGACGACACCACATTTTCGACACCGACCGATACTCAGAAAAAAAATCGGTTTACTGCCGAACCGCCACACTGGTTGCTGGCTAGTACGCCACTACCGCGGCGCATTGCTGCGCGGGAGTCGGCTCCCGCGGAGCGGCCTCCCGACTATGCTGCGCGGAGCAGAGCGGAGCGAAGTATAAATGGCCCCTTATGTATTTATTCCGTTTTTTTTGATTATTTTCGGTGTTTCCGGCTTTTCGGCTTTTCGCTGTGCAGGCGCGCGCACACGCGTACGCGAACGGAAGCATACAAACACACACACACAAGTACGTACGTACGTACACACCCACACACGTGCGCTGACGTTCGCTATACACTCTCGCGTTGACTGAGCCTTTGGCGTGCGTGTCTTCGAAATGCGCGCGCGATTTGAATATTTTAGAAATTGGCGCGCGCCATCGAAACCGCACTGCATAATTCGAGCGCGCGTTTGTTTCCGTGCGTCGCGCGTTGGTGGACGGAGAGAACTGGATAGGTAATTGGTGGCATCGTCGTTTGTCCATTCGATCAACATACAAAGTACAGTGTATCAAGAAACAGGAGAGCATTCTTGCAGTGTGTATGTTAGTTTTACCTGCAATGCCCCCATCGATTATGCGGTGGTAGACCACACATCGAACAACCTTCACACAGGCACGCCCGCACGCACACACGCACGCACGCAGGCACACACGCACGCACGAGACTAGACTGGGTGCCACGCATTCCTTAGGGCGGCTTAGAATTCTTAGAAAGGCAAACATGGTCCGCTAATGACGGACATAAGATGCTGACACTGCTGGGCTGGGCGTTCACTAAAATTGAACTTTGGGCTCGAAAATCTGGGGATTTGCTCCGTTGGGTCGTTAAGTCATGTTGCGCTCTGGTTTACGACTCACCGTACGCATTCCGAATAATTCTCGTGGTTTGTACAAAATTCTAAAAAC
This sequence comes from Paralinhomoeus sp. GSCO2_6, assembly GCA_030248085.1. Classification (NCBI taxonomy): domain Eukaryota; kingdom Metazoa; phylum Nematoda; class Chromadorea; order Monhysterida; family Linhomoeidae; genus Paralinhomoeus; species Paralinhomoeus sp. GSCO2_6. Next base: position 49,428 of record JASAMY010001666.1, on the reverse strand, counting down.
GAATGCTTTGTATTTGCTTTTATTTATGTAGTACCGCACCTCACCAGCATTGGATTGTTGTCGATTCTGTCATTACTGTTCTTTTTGTCCAAACTGAAAGTGCATAAATGTTTCAACACAAAGTGTCTTTTATTGGGTAGCTCACTGTGGTTGCTCTTACAGTAGCGTGTATTGAGTGGCTGATAAGTTGTAGCTGCCTTCTTTGGGTGGGTCGGGGTTGGGTCGGGGGTGGCAGTAAGTCATACATCAGGCCATTCACTATCAGTTTTAGCTGCCTACACCCGCTAAGACGCTCTCTTCACTACAATCTTAGGTGCTTTCTAGCCCAGTATTCGTGCAAAAGAAATCGAATTGAACTACCCTACCAAAGATGAAGGTACTGTATCTCGTGGCGTTGGTGGCAGTCGGCGCGAGCGCCTTCAGCGAACTGGATGAGGTGAGGCAATGGTTTTGACTTTTGAGGTACTGTAGGTACTTTGACAAGAGAGGTACCTAGTGTAGTTAGAACTGCATTTTTTGTTCTGTAAAGGTCTAAAAGACCAGGTACGGTAGTTTGTTGCGCGATACGCGGCCCATTGCACAATTATTTCAGAAGCGAACAATTCCCAGACTAGGCACAGTTATGATGATACCTATGGTATTTACGTGCGAGACGGCTACTAAGAATTTCGTGTACTTATTGTATTTTAGGTCCTGCAACTTGCATTTACAGGTCTTTTGCATTTACAGCTCCGCCGTCGCAGGCATCCCAGCGAAAAGACCTGCAAGCGCTGCACCAAATCGATGGTGTTCGCTCGCAAATACATTCGTGAGGAGACTGAAGAGGAGATCCTGATTGGTCTCGAGTTCCTCTGCGACCGCTACGGTAAGCGCGCGATTTTAGAATTGATGGCTAAGCAGCAGAACGTCAAGTGGTGCGTGCGTGCTGGTGCGTGCGTGCGTGCGTGGGTGCGTGCGTGCATGCGTGCGTGCGGGCAGGTGCATGTGTGCGTCACCTTTGTCTCGCGTTCAGCCGGTAACGGTGCGGGTCTCTGCAAGCGAATGGCGTCGACGCTGATGGGCAAGCTCGTGGACTTCCTGCAGCAGGACGGCAAGTCCGACCGAGACCTCTGCGTCGAGATCAAGCTCTGCGGCAACCAAGGCAACAAGGAGCCACAAGTACCTACAATGTTTCGCTTGGGCCCTGTTCCAGCTTGAGTTAGTTGTTGTTAGAGGCATCGCTCGGAGGCCGTCAATGGCCCATAGCATGCCCATCTCCATGAGGCCTTCCCGTCTAGAGCCACATTATTTGACAGACATTCAGAAGAACGTCATCTGCAACCTAGCGCAGCGACGGCACGAAAAAAATCCATTGAGAGGGAAGTCCTCGATCTGGTGGATCGATCATGAATCGAACCCAGACCGTGCGCGCATGAAGCCGATTCTCCACCACTATGCCCAGACGCTGCCCCAGCTTGAGCTGAAGCTTCAGCTTGACCACCCAGCATTCCGAAATCTCCTTCTAGAAGCCGAAGCGCAAACGGGCGCCTCCCAAGGACAAGAAGAAGTACTGCCGCTACTGCCAGGACGCGGTGGAGAAGGTGCGCGAGCGCCTCACGCCCCAGATGGAGGCGCACGTCAAGGAGGTGCTCTACGGCTTCTGCAACCGTCTCGGACTCTTCAGAGGCATCTGCAAGATCGGTTTCAACCTCATGATCCTGCGGTGAGAAACCGGCGCGCACCGCGCACGCACGCACGCGCACCAGCACGCACGTACGCTGGCACATTATGTTTCAAATTTGCTTTCAGCGTTAAGCTGTTCGCCAACCAGAGCGGCTCGCCCTTTGAAGTCTGCCAGAAAGGAGAGTTCTGCTGATTTTGACGGAAGAAATTTGAAAGACAAACAACACTACACTCGCAACTTTAACGTGATAATTTTAAAAATGACGTGAGAATTTAGAAGACCTAGAGAATAGAAAGTTGTATGAACCTAAACGTGGAGAGGCTAATGCGCACGTCACACATACGCCCTCTCGAATTACTATTTCGATTACGAACCAACGTTCATAAAATTCACCCAGTTGAATTTTCGGGCACTCCAAATGCATGCCAAACCAAAAAATGCACTACTTTTTACAGTTCTAGACAAATTGGAAAACTTCAGAAAAATTCTGGGGGGGGAGGGTTGGGTGGGGGCTGGGGAGGGGTAAACTTCGGAGTGGGTGGGTGGTAACCCCCCCCCCAACCCCCACCCCAGTTACATGTATGCCCTAAACTCTTTCCGTGCGCACGCTTTTCGTACGAGAGCCAAGCACGTTCAACGCTTCCGCGTCCGTCATCCGTCAAAAGTTGAAACTTGGCCAACTCCATCTGTCATCCGCGTCTGTCAAACTTCCCGATTTGTAATCATCCGTCTTTTATGGATGACGGTGATTATAAATCGGCCTTCAGTTGTTTTTAGGAGAAAACGACAACTTTTTTTTCGGATTTTCAAATCGCGCCACAGGCAAAAATTTTCAATGATTACTGTTGCATCACTTTTACTTTTACGGAATTTTAACAAGTTTTGCATTGGTTGTGGGCCAAAAGCACCGCAGGCGAAAATTTTGGTTTTCCAACCTACCTCTGATTATTATTTTATTGGGCGAACCGAAACAGTCACATAATGTCAGCTTACATCTAGTGTTGGGTGCGTAATTTTTCAAATGCACCCCCCCCCCCCCTCCTTGCCGGCCATGACAGGCGGGTCATGCCCCCCTCCCTAGATCCGCTAGTGGCCAAATTTTACAATTGCACCCGAATCCGTTCAACGTAGCAGAGGAGCAACCGCGCAACCGCCACACCGCCAAAAACGTAAAAAAAACGCCCACCCCCCCCCCCTTTTTCATACACTCCGGCAGGGCGCGCGTGTTCAGTTTTTGCGCACTCGCCGCCACTCGCCAACGCGCTTTTTGCATCAAAATTGGTGGCTAAGTAGGAAATTTCATGGGCTACAAGATGGCGTTAACAGTTTCTAGCCACTTTTGGAATTTTCGCAAGAACAGTCGCATTCTTCTGTCGCGGTGTAAAAAACGCGCTTTACCGTAAATTTATAGCCAGCGTAAAAGTTTTTTTTATGAAAGGCCAAATTTAAAAATCTAAAAAACTAGGATTATGGGTATTGCCCTGAAGTTAATTTCATCCCATTATAGCTCCACTCCATCTCTCACCCCCATGGCGGGCTAGGCCCGAAACTGAAAATCCACTTTTCGCGCCATTTGGTACCAAAACTTTAGACGTCCATTTCTAAACAAAAAATTGCGAAGTGGACTCCACTGCAATGCTCTTATACAATCTTTTTTCAAAGTGGACTTCAGCAATGCGCGAATACCATTTTTTTCTTTTCAAGCTCAACTTCTGTCTATGGAAGTCACATATTCGCCTTTTTTGCAGCTGCCTGCAAATTTTTCCTTAATACAGTGTTTTTTCGTATTGATATGTACAAAATGTGCACCACGCGTGCACTGATTTTGGGTGCCAACCGGGGGCACCCACACCAGGCGCGTGAGTTTCCCAACCGCAGTACCACATGTAACCGGGTTTTTGAAGTGGGGGGGGGGACGTCCTAGACCATTCTGGGGGTAAGCAGATTTGAAGGAAAAGGGAAAGGGTGTCAGAAGGAAAAAAAGTGTACCTAAATAATGTCTAAATAGGCACTTCCTGACTATGGCGTGAGTGTCGTAGCCGAAACGTCGTATTAAATAAAAAAATGTGTACAGTGTACAGGTTCAAAACTGTAGAATTTCTTTACAAACACCTTCCTTCCTGGGCAACGTCTCGGACACCAAGGGCGTGCTGCAACTCCTCAAGTGACAGAATCAGGGGCTGAACACCAGCGAGTGGCGCGTGACGCGCTCGTTGCCTCAAGCCTGACCACGAGGACGCCACCACCATCAGCATGCTCGTTGAGGACGCGTCCTACGCGGCCCTCTGCCCGGCCAGCTCTGCGGTGGTCAACTATGGCGTGCGTGCGTGCGTGCGTGCGAGAGTGCGTGCATGCGAGAATGCGGGCGTGCATGCGTGCGTCGGTGTGTGCGTGCGAGAGTGCGGACGTGCGTGCGTGCGAGAGTGCGGACGTGCGTGCGCGCGAGAGTGCGGACGTGCGTCAGTGCGTGTGTGCGTGCGAGAGTGCGGACGTGCGTCAGTGCGTGTGTGCGTGCGAGAGTGCGGACGCGCGTCAGTGCGTGCGTGCGTGCGTCGGTGCGTGCGTGCGTGCGTGCGTGCGAGAGTGCGGGCGTGCGTGCGTGCGTCGGTGTGTGTGTGTGTTGTGCGAGAGTGCGGACGTGCGTGCGTGCGTGCGTGCGTGCAAGAGTGTGGACGTGCGTGCGTCGGTGTGTGCGTGCGTGCGTGCGTGGGTGCGTGCGTGCAAGAGTGTGGACGTGCGTCGGCGCGTGCGTGCGTGCGTGCGTCGGTGGGTGCGTGCGTATGTGCGTGCGTACGTGCGTGCGTTGGTGTGTGCGTGCGTGCGTGCGTGCGTGCGTGCGTGCGTGCGTGCATGCGCGCCTTGTGAGGTTGCACATGAGAGTGCACATCCCAAAAGCACTTGATGTTCACTGCTTTGATAAAGTCAGCCAAAAATATGCTAACATCTGAAAAGAAAAAACGAAAAAAACTGAAAAAAATGTAGGGTGAGTCGTGGGAACAACATGGGTGGAGCAGGAAAGGACACTGGGCTAACGCAGTATTGAAATTGGTTTTCAGGAGATATCAGAGACGCCAGCAGGAGTCGAACCCGCGACCTCTCGATTGGTTGTCCAGGGCCCAACAGTACTAAGTGTTGCAGATCTCAAGCTTGTGGGCATTTAGGAAGAATTCATTTGGGGGATTAATTTCTGATTGTATACAGCGTATGCTTGCAAAGTATTTAAAGTATTGCTTGCAAAGCATTTACAGCTCCGCCGTCGCAGGCATCCCAGCGAAAAGACCTGCAAGCGCTGCACCAAATCGATGGTGTTCGCTCGCAAATACATCCGCGAGGAGACTGAAGAGGAGATCCTGATTGGTCTCGAGTTCCTCTGCGACCGCTACGGTACGCGCGCGATTTTAAAATTGACGACTAAGCAGCAGATCGTCAAATGGGGCATGCGTGCGTGCGTGTGTGCCTGCGTGCGTGCGTACGTGCGTGCGTGCGTGCAGGCGCGTGAGTCACCTTTGTCTCGCGTTCAGCCGGTAACGGTGCGGGTCTCTGCAAGCGAATGGCGTCGACGCTGATGGGCAAGCTCGTGGACTTCCTGCAGCAGGACGGCAAGTCCGACCGAGACCTCTGCGTCGAGATCAAGCTCTGCGGCAACCAAGGCAACAAGGAGCCACAAGTACCTACAATGTTTCGCTTGGGCCCTGTTCCAGCTTGAGTTAGTTGTTGTTAGAGGCATCGCTCGGAGGCCGTCAATGGCCCATAGCATGCCCATCTCCATGAGGCCTTCCCGTCTAGAGCCACATTATTTGACAGACATTCAGAAGAACGTCATCTGCAACCTAGCGCAGCGACGGCACGAAAAAAATCCATTGAGAGGGAAGTCCTCGATCTGGTGGATCGATCATGAATCGAACCCAGACCGTGCGCGCATGAAGCCGATTCTCCACCACTATGCCCAGACGCTGCCCCAGCTTGAGCTGAAGCTTCAGCTTGACCACCCAGCATTCCGAAATCTCCTTCTAGAAGCCGAAGCGCAAACGGGCGCCTCCCAAGGACAAGAAGAAGTACTGCCGCTACTGCCAGGACGCGGTGGAGAAGGTGCGCGAGCGCCTCACGCCCCAGATGGAGGCGCACGTCAAGGAGGTGCTCTACGGCTTCTGCAACCGTCTCGGACTCTTCAGAGGCATCTGCAAGATCGGTTTCAACCTCATGATCCTGCGGTGAGAAACCGGCGCGCACCGCGCACGCACGCACGCGCACCAGCACGCACGTACGCTGGCACATTATGTTTCAAATTTGCTTTCAGCGTTAAGCTGTTCGCCAACCAGAGCGGCTCGCCCTTTGAAGTCTGCCAGAAAGGAGAGTTCTGCTGATTTTGACGGAAGAAATTTGAAAGACAAACAACACTACACTCGCAACTTTAACGTGATAATTTTAAAAATGACGTGAGAATTTAGAAGACCTAGAGAATAGAAAGTTGTATGAACCTAAACGTGGAGAGGCTAATGCGCACGTCACACATACGCCCTCTCGAATTACTATTTCGATTACGAACCAACGTTCATAAAATTCACCCAGTTGAATTTTCGGGCACTCCAAATGCATGCCAAACCAAAAAATGCACTACTTTTTACAGTTCTAGACAAATTGGAAAACTTCAGAAAAATTCTGGGGGGGAGGGTTGGGTGGGGGCTGGGGAGGGGTAAACTTCGGAGTGGGTGGGTGGTGAGGCCCCCCCCCCCCAACCCCCACCCCAGTTACATGTATGCCCTAAACTCTTTCCGTGCGCACGCTTTTCGTACGAGAGCCAAGCACGTTCAACGCTTCCGCGTCCGTCATCCGTCAAAAGTTGAAACTTGGCCAACTCCATCTGTCATCCGCGTCTGTCAAACTTCCCGATTTGTAATCATCCGTCTTTTATGGATGACGGTGATTATAAATCGGCCTTCAGTTGTTTTTAGGAGAAAACAACAACTTTTTTTTCGGATTTTCAAATCGCGCCACAGGCAAAAATTTTCAATGATTACTGTTGCATCACTTTTACTTTTACGGAATTTTAACAAGTTTTGCATTGGTTGTGGGCAGGGTTGCATAAAAAAAAAAAATTTCAAGTTTTTTTTTTTAAATTAAAAAAAAAATTTTTTTTTTTTAAAAAAAAATTTTTTTTTAAATTGACTTAGGAGCCATCATTGGCGCCAAATACCTGTACTATAAGATACTTTTAGCCTATTAGAGTGTCAAACACAAGTACTAGTGCTTCCCTAAAGCCTTTAGAAGCGTATTTAGCATCGTTTTAGTCAAATGGTGACAAAGCCGCTGCCTCTAAATGGTCGTGTACGGTATCGCACTATGTTGGGAACCCCAAAAAGAGCTTGGTTTTGGTGCTAATAAGCAAGTTTATGCATGAATAACTACTAATTGTACCATCTAAACACCATTTAAACGCCTTTTTGCCACTCAAAAGCTAAATTTTACCCAAAAACAGAGAAATTTTTTTTTTAAATTAAAAAAAAAAACCAACTTTTTTTTTTTAAAAAAAAAAAAATTTTTTTTTTAAAAAAAAAAAACTTTTTTTTTTAAATTGTGCAACCCTGGTTGTGGGCCAAAAGCACCGCAGGCGAAAATTTTGGTTTTCCAACCTACCTCTGATTATTATTTTATTGGGCGAACCGAAACAGTCACATAATGTCAGCTTACATCTAGTGTTGGGTGCGTAATTTTTCAAATGCACCCCCCCCCCTCCTTGCCGGCCATGACAGGCGGGTCATGCCCCCCTCCCTAGATCCGCTAGTGGCCAAATTTTACAATTGCACCCGCATCCGTTCAACGTAGCAGAGGAGCAACCGCGCAACCGCCACACCGCCAAAAACGTAAAAAAAACGCCCACCCCCCCCTTTTTCATACACTACGGCAGGGCGCGCGTGTTCAGTTTTTGCGCACTCGCCGCCACTCGCCAACGCGCTTTTTGCATCAAAATTGGTGGCTAAGTAGGAAATTTCATGGGCTACAAGATGGCGTTAACAGTTTCTAGCCACTTTTGGAATTTTCGCAAGAACAGTCGCATTCTTCTGTCGCGGTGTAAAAAACGCGCTTTACCGTAAATTTATAGCCAGCGTAAAAGTTTTTTATGAAAGGCCAAATTTAAAAATCTAAAAAACTAGGATTATGGGTATTGCCCTGAAGTTAATTTCATCCCATTATAGCTCCGCTCCATCTCTCACCCCCATGGCGGGCTAGGCCCGAAACTGAAAATCCACTTTTCGCGCCATTTGGTACCAAAACTTTAGACGTACATTTCTAAACAAAAAATTGCGAAGTGGACTCCACTGCAATGCTCTTATACAATCTTTTTTCAAAGTGGACTTCAGCAATGCGCGAATACCATTTTTTTTCTTTTCAAGCTCAACTTCTGTCTATGGAAGTCACATATTCGCCTTTTTTGCAGGTGCCTGCAAATTTTTCCTTAATACAGTGTTTTTTCGTATTGATATGTACAAAATGTGCACCACGCGTGCACTGATTTTGGGTGCCAACCGGGGGCACCCACACCAGGGGCGTGAGTTTCCCAACCGCAGTACCACATGTAACCGGGTTTTTGAAGTGGGGGGGGACGTCCTAGACCATTCTGGGGGTAAGCAGATTTGAAGGAAAAGGGAAAGGGTGTCAGAAGGAAAAAAAGTGTACCTAAATAATGTCTAAATAGGCACTTCCTGACTATGGCGTGAGTGTCGTAGCCGAAACGTCGTATTAAATAAAAAAATGTGTACAGTGTACAGGTTCAAAACTGTAGAATTTCTTTACAAACACCTTCCTTCCTGGGCAACGTCTCGGACACCAAGGGCGTGCTGCAACTCCTCAAGTGACAGAATCAGGGGCTGAACACCAGCGAGTGGCGCGTGACGCGCTCGTTGCCTCAAGCCTAACCACGAGGACGCCACCACCATCAGCATGCTCGTTGAGGACGCGTCCTACGCGGCCCTCTGCCCGGCCAGCTCTGCGGTGGTCAACTATGGCGTGCGTGCGTGCGAGAGTGCGTGCATGCGAGAATGCGGGCGTGCATGCGTGCGTCGGTGTGTGCGTGCGAGAGTGCGGACGTGCGTGCGTGCGAGAGTGCGGACGTGCGTGCGCGCGAGAGTGCGGACGTGCGTCAGTGCGTGTGTGCGTGCGAGAGTGCGGACGTGCGTCAGTGCGTGTGTGCGTGCGAGAGTGCGGACGCGCGTCAGTGCGTGCGTGCGTGCGTCGGTGCGTGCGTGCGTGCGTGCGTGCGAGAGTGCGGGCGTGCGTGCGTGCGTCGGTGTGTGTGTGTGCGAGAGTGCGGACGTGCGTGCGTGCGTGCGTGCGTGCAAGAGTGTGGACGTGCGTGCGTCGGTGTGTGCGTGCGTGCGTGCGTGGGTGCGTGCGTGCAAGAGTGTGGACGTGCGTCGGCGCGTGCGTGCGTGCGTGCGTCGGTGGGTGCGTGCGTATGTGCGTGCGTACGTGCGTGCGTCGGTGTGTGCGTGCGTGCGTGCGTGCGTGCGTGCATGCGCGCCTTGTGAGGTTGCACATGAGAGTGCACATCCCAAAAGCACTTGATGTTCACTGCTTTGATAAAGTCAGCCAAAAATATGCTAACATCTGAAAAGAAAAAACGAAAAAAACTGAAAAAAAATGTAGGGTGAGTCGTGGGAACAACATGGGTGGAGCAGGAAAGGACACTGGGCTAACGCAGTATTGAAATTGGTTTTCAGGAGATATCAGAGACGCCAGCAGGAGTCGAACCCGCGACCTCTCGATTGGTTGTCCAGGGCCCAACATTACTAAGTGTTGCAGATCTCAAGCTTGTGGGCATTTAGGAAGAATTCATTTGGGGGATTAATTTCTGATTGTATACAGCGTATGCTTGCAAAGTATTTAAAATATTTAAAAAATATTTAAAAAATTTCAAATTTAAAAAAAAAAATTCAAAAAAAAAAATATTTAAAAAATATTTAAAAAAAAATCATTTTTTGAAGGTTCGGGAGCTGTTATCTCATTATCCAGTGATGAAATTTCAAAACATTGACTTACCGAGGACTCCCCTTGACCTATTGTTCATGAAAATCAAAGAAAAATTGGGGGTTTACTGGGCATTTTTTGGAGTTTTACTCTTGTCGGAACTATCAAAAAAAATTCGGCTATGGCGACATGGACGTCGGAGCCGCAAAATTTGCTCAACGGGAAATACTACATGTGTGATGAGCGGTTGAGGCGCCTATAGCGCAAAAAATTTTGGTCGAAAAAACGGCTATGTCCAAGAAATCGGGCAAAATTAGCCATAACTCAACATTGGTAGAACCTACGCGCAAATCCTTTTCAGGTAGAAATTGCCATCATGGGCTGAGAGTACACGCCAAGTTTCAGTACAATCGCAAGTGGCGTTCGGGAGCGGCGGTCCAAAAAAGTGGCAGAAAACATGAAAAAAAAAACTCGCGTTTTCACAACATTTTCGGAGGTATCTCCCCCTTGACGTAAAACAAGGAAACGCGTTACGGCGCGTTCGATGCCCCCGAAGAAGGCGGTTCATTTGAGCCATAACGCGCCGAAATCCGTGCAGTCAATCAAAAGTTGTAGGCGATCGAAAATTAAAAAACCCGCATTGAGAAGTCGTCACGTATTAGGGTTGTACGCTGACGCGTACACCCTGATCTGCTCTGTATGCCATATTGCTGTCATTTCTCATTCCAAGAAGCAGGTGTTGAGTTGAAACTTGCTGTGTGCACATTAATGTTTCATTTGCATACAGTATCCACTACAGTGTGCAATTAAAGACATTCCTCACTCTGCCATTTCTCAATAATAGCAGCTGCTGTTCCTTTCTGGCTTTAGGCTTAGTTTTGTCATGCCCAATACCCTTTCTGGGTGTCATGGGTGTCACAATCCTGGGTGTCACCATAGGCGTAGGCTTAGGCTTAGGCTTTTGCTTAGGCTTAGGATTTTGGTTAGGCTTAGGCTTAGGCTTCTGCTTAGGCTTCACTTAGGCTTAGGCTGGTGACAAACAGGATCGTGACACCCGGTGACACCCGGAAAGGGTATTTCCGCTGTTCAGCTAAAACTTGGTGTGCAGCATGCCCAAGTATTTGCTATCAGAGTGCACTATTTTTGTGTTGAATTTGCATACAGTCACCACTGCAGCATACTATTGGAGAGATTTCTCAATGTGTGATTTCTCAATCACTGCAGCAGCTGTTGAGCTGAAACTTGTGTGAAGCATGTCAAGTGCTGGCAATCTTAATGCACACCAAGTGCTTGCTATCTTAATGGGCTGCCAAATGTGAATTTTAATACGTATACGATTACAGAATAGACACCACTGCGTCCAAATCTCAATACTGCAGCACCAGCTGTCTGCTCATGTTTGTCTCATGAATGATGCCTGCTCAACATGGTATAGTGCCCAATCTGTACTATTTATTTGACTGAGATGTGATGACTGAATGAAGAGTTCCATCAAAAAGAGCGGGAGCATTTTCAAGGATTGCACAGGTGCATCAGTTGCATTGGTTGACTTTCCTTGTATTTTTCTGCAGCATTGAAAGATTGAAACGCAGATGCAGATATGCATTGAAAAGCTATGAAAATTGATGTTGAACGACTTTGGAGCACTTTGCAAGCAGGAGTCCTGAGTTGAAGCAGCTAGTTTTGCAAAAATCACATCAATAATGGCATACGAATGTTATGAATTTGAAAATGCGCCGTGCGCGTTTGTTTTGGAAAGCCGCATGTTTACGGTGGATCCGGGCTGATACGATACACTTGTTTGACTTTAAAGTCTGTGTCAAATTTGTTGAGACTGGAGGTTTTTCTGGAAAATATCGAAGGTGCATGAGAATTCATTAAGAGCATACTACAGGGTGGCCCAAAAAATCTTGGACCCCTAACTTCAACGCGGCAGTTCTCGGGCTAGGGTAGACCGATTGACGTGGGAATTTGTAACCACGCATACCTCCAACCTCCCTACGCCTCACCACAAAATTTCAGTTGAATCGGACGAATTGTGCTCATTTGGCAGTCATTTGTGCAAAGCCTACTCAAAATGTGGGTGTTCACGCGCCCGTTCTCGTCCTAGGGGCAACCAATTGTTGTGACATTTTAACCAGAGATACCCCAGCTTACCTGTAACTGGGTCTGGAAGAGTGGGGGGGGGAGTAAATGGCCAAATTCTGTGGGGGGGGGGGGGGTGTCTGGAGCAAAAAGTGGGGGGGGAGCCAGCCATTTTTTGAGTTATACTGGTACTTTTTGGTCAAAATGGGTATAAATAGGCTCTAAGCAGTGTTATTTAGCTGTTTTATGGTCATATGACACTGAAAAGCACTGAAATACACCAACATTTACTCGCTTTTATCGTTTTAGACTGAGTGAAAATCCCTTGGGAAAATTCTGGGGGGGAGGGTTGGGGGAGAGTTGGGTGGGTGTTGGAAGAATAGTGCGGGGCCCCCAACCCCCCCCCCCCCCAGTTACAGGTATGTACCCCAGCAGGCGCATACACGCTTTGTCGCGAAAAATCAAGTTAATTGGACAAACGGTGCCCATACAATCATACTCAAAAATGGGATGTTCATGTGCAAGTCCAGCACCATTGACCGACGAACATCAAGGTTCATCAACGACGACCGATTTATTTTTGTGTAAGCTTTCAGTGCAGCCCTTGCAACCCTTGCAGCCGCGCGTGACGATTGGCTTCAGTAAAGGCCAAAACACACGCCACCGTCCCGTTCCGTCCCCTCCCGTGCCGTGCTGTCCTGCCGCGTGCTACGAATTCTGCGTCCTGCAAATTCAAGCCAGCTGAATTTTGCCGGCAGAAAATCGATACCGTGCATTTGATAGGCGCGTCCGCGCCTGCAGGACAGCACGGCACGGGAGGGGACGGAACGGGACGGTGGCGTGTGTTTTGGCCTCCAAGTTTAAGCCAGCTGAATTTGGCTGGCAGAAAATCGATACCGTGCATTTGATAGGCGCGTCCGGCTGACTGGTGCAGACCGTCCGGTGCCGCCCGGTGCCGCACGCAGGCGTGTGTTATTGCCTTAAGGGAATGGACGACAGCACGTTTAAACACCTTTTTTCTAAATCTTCGCGCGCAATGCGTTGTACGGAAGAACGAGCAATTCCAGTGGCACTTGCGATTTCTCGCACAGACAAGGATGTGCCAGGGCCAATTTTTGTTGTCACTTCAGATAGACGCAAAAAAACTTCTTTTACCAGAATAAATACTTTGAAGTTGAAACGTGATGTTCATTCGTGGAACAAAATCGGCCCCACCCCCAAAACAAGAGGCACGCGACTCTCGAATTCCTCGACAAACAGATCAACGGTAACGCAACGCAACGTCGATTAATTAACGAGGTCACTTGCATGGAGACTTCTTGGTCCCTCCCAGTGGCGTAGCCAGGCGGCAGGGGGGGGGGGGGCGGGCCGAGAGGCCATTTTTTTTCAAAAGGGGGTGGTATCCTTACGACATTTCCCGATTAGCCGCAAAAAAAGGAGTTTGCCTGCGGCGCTGTTTTTCGGGCAAATAATGCATTGTTGATTGCTCTATGTCTATGCGTATCTTGGTCGAATTAGCACAAGAATTGCCTGCAGCTCTATCAAAGTATCTACCTGAAAGTCATGTTTCAGTGCCCCCTTGAAGATTTCTTCTCCCAAAATCCCCTCCCAAAACAAATCCTGGCTACGCCACCACTCGTCCCTCCCGCCGCACGAGCTACAGGCCGACTCACTTCAGTGTTTTGTCAAAGTGTTTATCATGCATACGTCTGTTCAGAGGGAACTGTTCCAAGTCTGTTCTTGTGTCGGCTGGGTCAGTTGGCAAGTGGGCCGTAGCGGACGCTCGCGTCGACCATCTCCTTCGTGTAGCTCTGGACCATGGCGAGGAGGACGCCCTCCTCCTGGAGCCGCTTCCAGTTCTCCCCCACGAACTTCTGGGCGTGCGCCAGCAGCGCTTCGTCGCGCAGCTTCAGGGCGCGCGACATGAGGCCCTCCACAGTGTCCACGCTGGGCGGGCGCTCGAGCAGCTGGCGCTTGGCGAAGCTCGCGATACACCACATTTCGTACCTGAACGCACGCACAATCAGTACGCCTGTGTCCAGCTGCCTACAGCTTTTGCTGCTGTGCAAGTAAACGGACTTTTGGAGCAGCAGGTACTTGGGTAAATTAAATACAATACGCGATCAAAACAAAAATAGGGTCTAGTCGGCGCTATCTTGGAGCTTCGGCAAAAAAAAACACGCGAAACGCGGAAGTATGTCAGTCTAAAGTCGATGAGAAAATAATGAATTTCGTGGGGAAAAATGTGTGTGTGTGTGTGTGTGGGGGGGGGGGGGGTGAGTTACGCGTTACTTTCTTTCTCTTCTCCTCATAAAAGGAGAAGGGATCCTAAAAGTTTATGACGGTTTTTACGAAAAAATGACGAAAAACCCTCGCCACACCCCTTCTCAAAAATCGTAGACGCCCCCCAGAAAGTGCACTGCCCGATGCAAAACCCGGCTACAGGTCTGCAGAGAAACAATCAATCGACTTTGTACAATCAATCGAATTCGACTTTGTATATATATATTTTTCGCTGTTTTGGGGCACTACAATGGAAATCGAAATTTCGGTGCCTTCTTCCAGCGCTATATCTCGACGACGCGTGATCCGATCGAGTCGATTTTTGGGGATTGAGATGAGCCTACATGGGACTACCAACCCTGCACTTTTCAAGAAAATCCGTCTACTGCATAAAAAGTCGAAATTTTGGTATCGTCTCAAGTTGTGGGATGCATGTTTTTAAGATTTTTCACATTGCCAGTACGCCACTCCGGCTCCTCTAGCCACTGATGTATCATATTCTTAACAAATTTTCGCTGCATAACATAAAATCGCCAAAAAACAGCCAGTGCCATTTATTTTTGAACAGACTGTATATCAATATGTACTTGTGTATCTACCAGTGTACTGTCGCCCACCGGTGGGCCAACTCAAAGACGTCGAGGAATTCGCGCTTCAGTGACGTGGTCCAGATGTAGTCGTTGAGTCGTCCGCCGTAGAGCATGCGTAGGAAGGCGTCGACGCCCTCGTCGGCGCAGTCGGCGATGTGGAGGCGGCCCTCCCTCTTCTCCTTCAGCTCCGTCGTCAGCGCCTTCGCCAACACCTCGGAGGCGGCGGTCAGAATCAGCTTGTGCGCCTGTTCGTCCGCCGACGCGTGCGTGCGTGCGTGTCAGCAGCCGCATGCATGGAGCGCGACTCACGCGCCACTCCTTGCGCGAGTCCGAGACGACGACGAGGTCGTGGGAGCCGTCGTCGGCGTCGAGGAGGCGGGCGATTCGCCGCGAGAAGCCGTTGACCAGGTCGTCGGCGTACGGCCTCAGCTCGACCACCAGCTCGATGTGCAGGCCTCCGTCGTCTTGCGGTGTCTCGGAATCGGAACCGTCCGAGTAGTCCAGCCAACGGAAAAAGGAATCCGCCTCCGCAGTCATAGGCGCAGCCGGACCTGCTTCTTTCCCCAGGATCCGCACAGCGATACTCGGTCCCAGCCCCCAGTCCTCGACCTCGATCCAGGTCTGAATTACAAAACACCGAGGCTGCTGTCACACCGCGACGATTTTTTTTTTTTTTTTTTTTTTTTTTTTTTTTTTTTTTTTTTTTTTTTTTTTTTTTTTGCTGGTTGCACTGAATATGCAAATCAATAGGCGTACGGTCGACAGAGGGACTGCTCTGAAGGAGCAATCGATGGCGAGCACGCCGCTTTCGGTGGCGCCGAGCTCCAACTCCAAGCAGCAAGCGTTGTCGAGCGGCACGACGGTCGGCTCGCGGAATACGTCCTTCGACAAGGGGCCCAAGAGCGCGTTCCGAAAGTTGCAGATGGTCCACTGGATCTCCAGCTTGCTCTCGTCCACGCGACTCCAGCGCAGCTCACTGACCACTGACCACATAAAGTGTCTAGCGGGCGGCGACCGCTAGAAATGTCGAACTTGGCGCGTACGTGTATGTAGTAGGAATCGGATGCATACCTGTAACCGAATCTGGAAGAGTGGGGGGGGGGGGAGTCAATGGCCGAATTCGGGGGGGGGGGGTGTCTGGCGCAAAAAGTGGGGGGGGAGCTGGCCATTTTTTTTAGTTATACTGGTACTTTTTGGACAAACACTGCTATTTATCCGGTTTAAGGGCATAAAAAACTGAAAAGCACAGAAATACACCAACATTTACTTGCTTCTATCGTTTTAGACCGAGTGAAAATCCCTTGGGAAAATTCTGGGGGGGGGGGAGAGTTGAGGGGGGGGGGGGGGTGGTTTAAAAATTATGCGCCCCCCCCAGTATGTAAATCCTTATTTTCTGTCTGTTTTTCCTTGTTTCTCTATATTTCTATCAATCGTTACAGGTATGATCGGATGGGCAGGGTGACCTGTCGGCGGCCGAAGGAGTCTTACACAACCGCCGTTCCGTTCTAGGCCAAAAGGAGGGCAACTAAACCTATGTCCGTATACAAAACCTACATTTGTCAACAAAAACGGCAGACCAATCTAAGCGCTCATACTGCTTATAGTCGTACTTATTCTTAGTCAGAGTTTTGGAAACGGCTCCTGGTCAACTCTAGGCGACTCGAGGAGTATGTGTAGTGTACGTGGAAAGCGCGCAGTGTGGGGCGGGCGGGCGGACGGGCGGGCGGACCTTCTGAATCCGGTGGAAGACCTCCTCCTCGTGCGAGTCCAGGTTCACGTTCTCGCGGTAGCCGAGCGCGACGATCTCGTCAAAGGTGAAGATCAACTCGAACGCCTTCTCCACGATCTCCTTCTCCTCGTACGAGCGGCAGGGCATCTAAGTGGTTAGTGGACACGAAAGACTACAAGACAAGGGCAAGAGCGAGGGAGTGGCGGCAGCTCCACGAATCCCTCCCAAAGCAAGGCCCAGACCACACTTTGCAGCAAGCGACTGCGACATCCGTCTAGGGGCTTCAAAATGGGCAGGGAGAGGGAATGGCGGGCATTTTCAATATTGAGAGAGGGTTTCCCGCAAGTCATCTGGGGTGGCGATGACCAGGGGGGGGGGGGAGGCTAAACCCCACCAAGACGCCCCCCTGAGCCCACCTATGCTCAATGTGTGTGACACACTGGCCAGTCCCTGCCGCGATGCTCGCCGCCCGCACGCACGCACGCACCAGTCTCGAGAAGGATCGCGGCGTCTCGAGGTCCTCGAGGATGTTCGACGCCTCGGTCGTGATCAGCACCACGTAGAGCTGCTCCATCGGCTGGTAGACGTAGCGGACGCTCTCCGTCTCCACAAAGATGTGCTGCTGCCTGCCGCCCTGACCCGATGAAGAGCCCAGCAATTTGGGGATGGCCGCCAGCCAGCCCTCGAAGCGCGCCCGCTTCATATCGACCACAGCGAACTGACGCGACACGAGCACTGGAAGGAAACAAAAAACGAGAAAATTAAACAATGGAAAAAAAAATCGGCAAAACGCACCCTTGCCCGACTTGGTGCAGACTGATACGGCGAGCAGGACCATTTTGGGGCGAGAAATCGGTGAGAGCTCAAGCTAAGGCGTGGAAATTGGAGCTCGATTGGTTTCTTTCGATCAAGTTTTCCACTTGCAGCGGTATTTTAAGGGGAAAACCGATCTGGAAGGGGAAGGGGACGAGTCTGGAAGGGGACAAAATAATTATTTGGGTGCGTTATAATCTACGCCTTTTTATTGTCTCTCTTGGCGCCTTTCGAAAGTTATTAGTGCCTTTTGTTCTCTCTGTTGTCGCCTCCCGAAAGTTATTAGTTCTAAACTATCAAACACAAAAACTATAGAATATTAGAATTCCATGCAAATTGAGGTGGCCGAAGCGGTGGTGCGCAACGGCTTGTGTGACACGAGATTCGGACACGGATTTAGCAGACGAACAACAACCTAACAAACGAATTTTAATCGCGTCACAGCCACTTCGCACAACCTACATTTTAAAGCCTACAAATACACACCAAAGGCGCGAGCGAGTTTCTCGCGGTGGCTCAACAACAACTTGCCCTTAGTGTTGGAGACGTCGAGCAATTTGTTGTGAAAATACAAGTAGCGAGACATGACACAGCTATACTACAGCGGATGACTATGTCTCGCATGGCCGTCGAGTAGCGCTGCTCATTCTGCTGCCAATATGCGTACCGCTCCTAGTGGACCAGCACGAGGTCTTCGGGCGCCGCTGTCGACGTCGGCAACCGCAGCTGAACGGAGCAGCAAAACAATGTTTCACGAGGCACGCTCACTGCAAAGTTCTAGCGGGGAAGCGGTTGTTGATAACCATTGTGTGTGGGTGCTGGGTTCATTCAGTAGCCGATGAGGCCGAGGTCCGGCCCGACAACCTTGCAGGTCAGGTCGAAGGACCGCGGCCTCTTGTCCTTCTTGGCGTTCACCTGGTTCATACTGTTGCCGCCAACCACGCAGATGCGCTTGAAGCTGCTCAGCATGTTCTCGTCCGCTAAATAAACAGCACACCACAATGTGTGTCATGCTCCAATCCAGGGATACACTACCCATTTGGCCGTGGGGTGGGTGGAGGGGGATTGGCCCATCAATAACGCAATAGCACGCATAAGGAAAAAAGGAGGGCTGCGGGTCGTGTACGTGATTGACAGAAAAAACAGTGGCAAACAACCGAGGAAGACGAGCAGACAGCATTCTCCCTTCTGGTTCTTGTCGGGTTGTGCGTGCCGCACAAAGTCGCCAATGGAGACCGCATGTTGGACCAATGGAGCAGCTTGTTGAAGTCGACCGCCGATCTACGGCCAGCCGGGTCTGTTCGATTTGCATCATCCACCTTTTTTGTGAAAACTTCGCGAGCAAGATTCGACTCGACAATCACTGCGACAAAAAAACGCACCGGTGTTGCGCTCGGCGGCCGAGCGGTATAGGCGTCGGCGATGAGGCTCTTGGCCCGCTCGACCGTCAGCGGCGGCTTCTCGGCGCTGTCGCCCTCTAGCGTCTCGTGCATCACCTACAAAAAGACGCCGAAAATTGGTCAGCAGCGCGCGCGATTGAGAGAGTGAGTAGACAGACGCGTCTGCGTGTCGAAGAACGCCTCTAGCGCGGCCATGGCGTCGCCGCTCGCGGACGTCTGGCGTGCCGAAGGGGCCAAAGAGGCAGAGGAAGAGTAATATCTTTTGTGGGGCGAAAAGAAGGAGGGCATACACGATAGCGCACGCAAATAATTACGCAAAGTTTTGTCCCCTTCCAGACTCGTCCCCTTCCCCTTCCAGATCGGTTTTCCCTATTTTAAGAGCGACTAATACCGTTTGAAGCTCCCCCACCTCCCCACTCCGGCCTAGGACAAAACATGCGCTCCGCGCTCCGCGCTCGTGCGCTCGTGCACTCTTGCGCTCTGAACAACCACATCAAAATATTTTTTCACTAAATTAGGCTTTTTCGAGGCTTAGGCCAGATATGCGAGGCTCAGGCCAGATTTTCGAGGCTTAGGCCACACATGCAAGGCTTAGGCCAGATATGCTGAGGCTTAGACCAGATATGCTATGGCTTAGGCCAGATATGCTGAGGCTTAGGCCAGATATGCTATGGCTTAGGCCAGATTTTCGAGGCTTAGGCCAGTTTTTCGAGGCTTAGGCCACATTTGCTGAGGCTTAGGTGCCCAAGGGCCATCCAGGCCCCAGCTTGGGACGTGAAAAATGAGAAACCATATGGCGAACAGTGTTACTCCAAATCAAAGGGAAAACACTTTCCAGGTGGAACCGCCAGGGGAACCGCCAGGTGGAACCCTATTCGGGGGAGACAGTGGGAAAGTGCGCACCGAAATAATATTTTTCTTTAAACTAGGCTTTGCTTAGACTTAGGCTCACGTGCACACACGAGCGTGCTTGCTGGCCGTGCCTGCGTGCAGGCGTGTGGGCATGCGTTCTTGCATGCTCGTGCGTGCTTTTTCCCCTAGTGTTTTCCCCGCCGTTTTCGCGCACTGTTTCGAAAATGGTCGCTGTTCGGAGTTTTGTTCGCTTGTAAACGAATGGCTGACAAACAGCTGCGTGTGATCTAGTCCGACAAACTGAACCCGCGCACGCATGATGACTCAAGGCGCATGCCAAAAAACAAGAAAAAGAAAAACACGAATACCACGACAACAGGGTCCATAATTGACTAGCACTCCACGCGCGCCAACTAATTCAACGTTGTTCTACTGAGGTGAGCCTAGAGAAACATGCCAAAATTTAATCGCACTTTTTCGCGGTGTGACAAGCTGAGGTTTTCCAGCACAGCAGACGCGTGCAGCTTGCAGGGAAGCCCAACAGCCTACTGAAGAATGACGTAAAATCTCGCGAGCGGAACAATGGAAGGCACCGCAACCATTTATTCGCCACGCACAGTCAACAGCACTCAGCAGGTGCAAGAAATTCTCTGACGACGCACAAAAGGATAAGAACAGATACTTTTCATAACTGTTAACTGTTAAGTCAAGTCGACTGCAGTATAAAGCGCATTCAGTTCAGATCAACAGTTCAAAATCGCAGCCTGGAGAAGACGCCTCCGGCCGTAGGGAGCGTTTGCTTCGTCGTCAGTCCAGTGGTTGTCGTGTTGCGTTTCAGCTGCAACAATACCAACTTGCAACCAACACTTGCGAGTGAGCTGACATTCGAAGTACCGCGTGCTCGGTGACTTGCGTGGATGAGACGTCGCCAGCGGAGACGCTGCGACTGAGGCCGCCCACTGCCGACCGGCTAGCGGGCTTGGCGGTTGCTGGCTCTGGGCGGAAGGGGCAACGAGACGAAGCTTGTCCGAGTGCAGACGACCTTGCTGCGCGTCCGTCGACGAGGAGACGCGGTCTGAGGCACAAACAGGTTGATGCTCAACCGACACCACGGACTCGGACCGAAAGCCTACCGTCCGTCTGGCTCAGATGGAAAGAGATTCGCTTGCGCTTGACAGCGACGTCTTTATTGGAATGGCCGTCTTTTTGGGCGCCTCTGCCGAGCCTGGCGAAGACCGAGCTCTCGGACGACAACTGCGAGGCGGCGCTGCCGACGGTCGGAGGGGAGCGCGGCCGGCGGTGATGGCCGCAGTTGGATCGCGTTGAGACGCACGGCCGCCAGAGCCGCCTTGTGGCGCGCCGCTGAGGGAAGGGAAGCAGTACGTTCACGCAAACTGCAAGAGCCGTGTCGAGAGCGGGGGTCGTGTACTTTGGTTGGCGAGCGTGGCCGCCTGCGCGAGCAGCCGTCGACTCTTGCTTGTACTACCGGAGGGCATCTTCGCGACGTAAGGCTCGCCCGCGCCGGGCACGGCACGAACCCTAAGAAGGCAGACCGAGACTGACTAGCAAGCGTGCGAAGGGCGCAAGAAGAGAGACACCGACCGAGTCGGCAAGGGCGGCAATTCGACAGGAGCAGCAGCAGCTGAAGGCGAAGGAGGCTCAATGCGTCTTTTCGGCGCCTTCGAAGAGGAGATGGAAGAGGAGGAAGAAGCAGAAGCTGCCGACTTCCTTGGCGAAGTCGCGCGCGATCCAGAAGCGACACCGACACCGGCCTTCGTCGAGGCCGAACGCCGCTTCTTCACCGATCCCCCAACCGTTGACGACAACAGCTGCTCTGACGACTGCGACTGCAAAGCAAATCCAGTACACATAAACAAATAAGAAAAATACATGACACACGCAGGCAGCGATTTAAACACGATGAGGCGCAACGTGAGTTTCCTCAATGTCAATGTACCGGCATTGGAACGGAGCGTCGCACGACGAGAAGATTGTCGGACTGTTTTTCGGCCAGCGCAGATTGTAAGGGGACCTTTGCTTCATGGTTGGCGTCATCGCCCAGGCTTTCCTCATCGTCGTCGTCGGGAGACGACTCTTTTTCCACGCTCTCGCCACTTTCCTCGTCATTGCCTGCGTCCTCGTCTGGCGCCGAAGACCTCTCAACCAGATCGCGCGCCTTTTTCAGTATGGCGACGGCGTCTCCGACCGCCGTGACACCCATCTCTTTGAGAATGTCCCGCGACAGTTCGGGCAGCAGCTCTCGCTTGAACCGGTTCGTTACAAACGCATCTGCGTACGTCGCGCACTGTTTCGACGCAATATTGGCCGACTGGAAGAAAGCCCGCCAGAATTCTGAAGTAGCGACTGCTAGTAGGAAGCTTATGTCTGCCTTGTTCGTCCGCATGACACAATCGTCGAACAAACCTTTGCTAGCCGAACCGCGAGCCTGCTTGGGAGGTAGACGGTCAAACACGCTCATCGTTCTTGTTATTCCAAGCACGGTTACTACGCATGCATGCATGCGGAGCGGAGCATGCAAGAACGCATGCCCACACGCCTGCACGCAGGCACGGCCAGCAAGCACGCTCGTGTGTGCACGTGAGCCTAAGTCTAAACAAAGCCTAATTTAAAGAATAATATTATTTCGGTGCGCACTTCCCCGCTGTCTCCCCCGAATAGGGTTCCACCTGGCGGTTCCCCTGGCGGTTCCACCTGGAAAGTGTTTTCCCAAATCAAAGTATTCCAGTTTCTGGTTTGAAGCTGCAATAGCTCAGTGGATAGAGCACCAAATTGCAAAACCGAAGGTCCTGGGTTCGATCCTCTCTGGCAGTGGAGTGCGTGAGCGCGGAGCGCGTGTTTTGTCCTACGCCCCCACTCCTGCACCTCCCCGAAGCCAAAAGCCTAAGGGTGCGTTAACGAGTATCTACTGGAAATAAACGAGTATCTACTGTCTACGGTACAGGACAATTGAAACAATTGAACAATTGAAACATTGATACGACGTGCTAATAGTAGCAAATCATATGCACACAAAATGGCCCTGCCGATGACGTGCGGCTGAATGCAGTGACCGCTCGACACGCAATGCACCTAAGTGATGAGATGAGATGAGATGAGCACTATGAGATGAGCAGTGAATTTTTTGAGATTAGCATGAAAATATGAGCAAGGAGAATGAGGCGCGCATTGAGATTCACACGTCTGCTGCCCGTTGACCAGCAGGTAGACATCGTATCGTACATAGCTGTGGACCAGTCGGAGTCGGCGCTGACTGGGCGAAGTCGGCTCACTTGTTCCTGCGACTCCTGGGAGCACCACATGGCCACGCTCCTATATCAACCGTTGGATACTCTTTGCTGCTGTTGTCCTCCGTTACGCCGATAGACAGCGCCGGCGGCGACGACCGCGACATCGTGCCGGTTAAATTTGTATTTTTGTATGCTACTGTCTGCAATTGTGGGTGTTTCGCCTCCACCGCTTGCACGAGGCTCGTCAGAAACGACACGTCCCTTTTATATCATGCAATTATTTCATAGACTCATGGGTCTTCAGACCACGTGAGTCAATGAAATAGAAGCCACCTTGTCAACAAACCGCGTTTGAAACTCCGCGTCAGTAGTCGCATTCTATGCCACAATTCAATTTTTGAAATATTTTCTGTAGCTTGCTATGCACATGGCCAAATTGAAAGCCCACTTCTAAACAGCAGAGACCGCCTGCGCCGCTTGCGCTTGCTCTCTCAGATCGCTCGTTCGCGACTTGTCAGCTTGCATGGCGGCACCCAGCGTCGAAAGGCGGCGGTCAAAGGTCGCACTGGACTGTCCGTCTTCACTTCAGCGCTTGCGACTCGCGCTTGTTGTGAATCGAAAATTCGAGTGATCAACGTAGGAGGGGGGCGATTTCCATGTAAGGGGGGCGGTTCTGGCCTAGGCTAGAACCGCCCCCCCCCCGGCGGTTTTGGCCTAGGCCAGAACCGCCGGGGGGCGAAAAACAAAGGGGGCGGTTTTGGACTGCAACATCGGCGTCCCCGACCTCGCTGCCGCGCGCACGGGTCGACTGTGCGAACGTGTCGACATTCCAGACTTGGCCACTGAGACTGCCGCGACCGAGCGCCGACGGAATGGAACCGTGCATGCCAGCATTCAGTCCTTTCTTTCCGGTCGACAGCCAAGATGGAGTTGACAGGCGTACCGATGTTCACAACTCTGCTGTGGCGCGAGAGTGGCCCTTCGTCAACGGCGACGGCGTGTCGACGTTCGAGACTTGGCCGCTGAGACCGCCGCCGCGGCCGACCGGACGCCGACGTCGCCCAGTGTCGACGGCTGACGCTTCCGACGGCGACCACGGGCGGCACTACTATGTCGACGGGAAAGCGCTTGACGCCGCCGCTGCCACCTGCGTTCCGCACGGGCCTGTATGCGGGTAGCACATGTCAGGGTTGTTGACGCCGGTTGCACTCCCCTCCCTTCTCGTCAGTTCCTGAAATGATGCGCCCACCCACTACCTAACCAACGGATTAGTAAACCGAATCAACAGGTTCCGTCTGATGCAACGAATGACCAACTATAGGTGCAAAAGTGCAAGTTGTACTGTATCACGTACATATTGTTTGAGTTAAGTGAATTTGCACCGCTTAAAATCCTGTTCGATTTGAATGACTGTTTGGGAGACCTGTTCGGGAGACCGTTCGGGGAGTAGATACTCGCTAACATGCGAGCCTAAGCCTAAGCAAAGCCTAAGCGAAGCCTAAGCCTAAGCCTAAGCAAAAGCCTAAGCCTAAGCGAAGCCTAAGCCTAAGCGAAGCCTAAGCCTAAGCAAGCGCGTAAGCCTAAGCCTAAGCAAAGCCTAAAACTAAGCCTAAAAGGTTGGGAAATCTCGATCCATGTGCACCATGCGCACGATGTGCACCATGTGCACCAAGCCTTTGTTATTTCGGTGCGATATTTTTCATCCCTTGCCTCTCCGCCTCGCATATCTCTAAACCGGGGAGGGGGGTTATCGGGTGACCGAAGGCAAGCGACAGTCTTATCTATCGGTCTGTCTGTGCGCGTGTTGCGCGTGCGTGCGCGCACGGGCGCGCGTGTGCGTGCGTGCGAGTGTGTGCGCGTGCGTGCGTGCACGCGTGCTTGTGTGCCCGTGCGGGTGCATGCGTGCGCGCCTAAGCAAGTCAATGCCTAAACAAGCCTAAGCGAAAACCTAAGCCTAAGCGTAATGGTATGTGCATGCTCGGAACGTGCGTCGTTCCAAAACCGTCGTCAAACAGACTGGATTCATTGGCAACAGTAGCAATAACATCAACAATGGCGCCTTAGTTGAGTCGCTTAGTCATCACATTTAACGAAACTATAACGAAGCGAGCAGTCGATGGGCAGCGTCCGTTGGTCAATGCAGTCAGGCCATACCTGTAACCGGCCAAACAGTGTTATTTAGCTGTTTTATGGTCATATAACACTGAAAAGCACTGAAATACACCAACATTTACTCACTTTTATCGTTTTAGACTGAGTGAAAATGCCTTGGGAAAATTCTGGGGGCGGTGTTGGGGGGGAGTTGGGTGGGTGTTGGAAAAATTCTGCGGCGCCCCCAAACCCCCCCCCCCCCAGTTACAGGTATGAGTCAGGCTCGTGCATCAATTCGCGGCTCGTCAACAGCGTCGGCTGCGAGCTTCGCGGCTGCCTCCTGTCGTCTTGTCAGACTCTGCCGACTCCATCGGCTGCATCGAGAAGCAACGCGCGTTACATTCGACGCGCCGTAACAGCCATTGGAACGGTCGAGAAGTGTCGACCGCGTCAGGGCCTTTGTCGGCAGCGTAATTGGTCGCCGGCAACTGTGATAGCATACGAGAGCGGACAGCCAGCCGAGCAACGCGTCGGCACGTGCGTGCAACGGTGTCGACTCGTCGTCTCGTCGTCGTCAACGTCAGTCTTAGCGCGCTGTCGCAGCTCTCCGTCTTCTGGCCAGCAGACCATGCCGGACCGGACGACTACGTCGTCACGGCAGCGTCGACAATAACTGCCGACACGCCAGCCGACGGAGCAACACGAGCTGGCGGCTCGTCGTCACTCGTCAACGCGCAGCTTGTCGGCGCCACCGCCACACGCGATGGCACGCAACCGACGACGGCGGTTTGAAAGGCACGGTTGGCAGGCCTTGGTAGTGCCGGTCGGCGCCCCCGTCCTGCCAGTCGGTCGTTACAAGCCCGCCAGCAGCCGAGTAGCGCCGCCAGACCCTTCCCCCCCCCTCACACGCGGCGGTCTCCAGCAACTGATCCAGCCCAGAAGCCGACAGCCCACGGGTGGCAGTGGGCGACTGCTTCTTCTGATCCCTGGGCTACCCTAAGTCGTTTCGCTCGGTCATGGCTGACGTCGGGGTCGCGAACTACGCTGCCATTGACTACCTCAATAACTATTGAGTGTATCGTTGCTTCGTGTATCGTGTAACGCAAAAATTAAAACAACAAAAACAAGATAAATAACTTAAAAACATGGAATTGATAACAGACGCAAACATTTCAAATAAACAAAACTAATATTGTTTCTAAAAGCCTTCGACGGAGAGACAGAAGAAAAAGTGTCGCACCAAAATAACGAAGCTCTCGTGCACATGGTGCACATGGTGCACATGGATCGAGTTTTCCCAAAAGGTTGGGGAGGTGGGGGAGCTCAAAACGAGGTGTGCCTATGACAACGCTTATTCAACGCTTTGAACAACACGTCTACCGTACCCAACAAAAGTTGTCTAGCAGTACTCGAATACGCTCTGTGAAGTATTCGAATGTGCACAGTAGCACAGGAATCGAAAAACCTGCGACGCGACAATAAACCCTTTCACTGCGTTAACTCACGGCATTATATTTTGCACGATAGCAGCGTGCACTACAAAAGCAAAGCAACAGCAACCAACCATCGATTACAAACTATCCAAACAGCTTCCGTGATGAGTCTAGCCAGCGTACTCTACGATAGAGGTTGTTTGCATGCATGGGCATGCCATAACACCATAGCCGATGCAATACAGCGAGTCAACGCATTCGTCGCCAGCCGAGGATCTGTCATAGTGCAACGTAAACGAGGAGGACCACTCGCCATGATGATGAATTGATCTTGGGGGCGTAGGATTTATCCACTGGTTAGCTTCGATCTGCCGCCAACGTGCTTTTTACGTAACTGCTGCGGCGCGAGCAGCCAGGCGTAGCGTACCAGCCAGAAGCAGTGGCTGCTGTGACTCCTGTGAGTGACTGCTGTGTTCGGCCGCCTGTGGCCTGGACGAGAGCTGCGGCAAACGGCACCGACGGCTCGGCGAGCACGGGTCGAGCGCCTGCGCGACTGCGTCAGCAGCTCTCTCAAAGGGTTCGGTTCGATGACCGCGACTGCGTCAAGTAATTGTGATGGTCGTCTGAAGGCGCGTTTCAGGGAAGGGTATGGCCTAGTGGTAAAAAACCGGCCTCTTGCGCGCAAGGTCCTGGGTTCGATTCTTGATGGCGCCTCTAGATCGAGGACTTCCCTTTCTGCAGGCGCAGTGATCGACTGAGGTTTCGCAACTGCCGCACGAGACGCACTTTCACTCCCACGCTCGCCCTTGAATGCGCCCTGCAGCGGCCGTCGCTTGCCGAGCGCAGAATCCAACAACTCTATGTTGTTGGATTTGGGGCGACGCTAGGAGGCCTGTCAATGGCCCATGTAGCCTACCCATCTCCATGACGCCTTCCCGTCTACAGCCGTATAATTAGCGGAAGACTTTCGGAAGAACGCCATCTGTAATCTAGGGCAGCGATGGCACGAGAAAATCCATGGAAAGGGAAGTCCTCGATCTAGTGGCGCCATCAAGAATCGAACCTTCCCAACTCTAACGAAAGGTGGGGTGGGCGGGCGTTTTTGCGTTTTTGACGGTGTGGCGGTTGCTCCTCTGCTACGTTGAACGGATTCGGATGCAATTGTAAAGTTTGGCAACTAGCGGATCTAGGGGGGGGGGGATGGGGGCATGCCCCCTACCTGTCATGGCCGGTGAATAGTGTCGCGGCAAAAGTAAAATTTTGAAAAACTCTTGCGCCGCTCGATGGATCGAAGCGAAACTTAAACGCGCACACTAAGCATCGGAATTAAGGAGTTCTCCAAGTTTGGTTGCAATCGGTGATGCAAATCGAAAATGCAAAATTATTCTCGAAGTCGAACATGTCGGCGGCTTCTTGTACCGTTGTGCAACACGGTTGGTCACCAAACTGGTAGGGCAAGTGTGCCATGGCATGGCCAAAAAGTCACCCAAGATTTCCTTCGAATCGACAGGACGTAGCAGGAGCATCAAGTGCACAAATAATTTTGGTTCAATGTTGGTTTCCAACATTGGTTCGGTAGGACAGCTGTAAGTCGAGTTCTATTCAGTCGATGTTGAAGAAATTTTGAACAAGGCTTGGGCATCCCTAGGGGCACTTCCACTCAAACTTTTGTAACGATATTTTTTTGTAACTCAAGCACAACGGTAGCAACCAGTGAAGACCTGACAAACTAATGCGAAAAAATAGATGAAAAAAACGAATTTGCGATTCCCTGAACCGATCACGAACAAACTTGGAGGCTCTCTTTATTCCCATGCTTAGTACGCGCGTTTAAAATTCCGAGTCGATCCAGCAAACGGTGCAACAGTTACTCGCCATTTAAGTTTTTCTGTGACACTATACCTCAAATCCTTGCTCACAGCCAACTCAAGCTCTTTGCTGATGATTGTAAATTGTACCTGAGCGTCAAATCTCCCGACCAGCAGGCGCAGTTTCAGTCAGATTTGGACAGAGTACAAGACTGGTGCGAAATGCACCAACTCACGCTAGCGATTAGCAAATGTTCGCTCCTGCACCTAGGATTTCGTGGGAATCACCGCTACGACTACACTCTAAATGGAAACCCCCCTTAGGACGACTGACTGCGTTTGCGATTTGGGCGTTGTTGTGAGCTCAGATCTTCGGTTCAAGGAGCACTGCAGCAGTGTTGCCCACGCAGCGTCAGCAAAGGTTAACATGCTCTTCAACAGCTTTGCAGTCCGAAACAGAAACTTCCTCATCCAGCTTTACAAAACGTTTGTGCGCAGCCGCCTTGAATATGCCTCTCCAGCCTGGAACCCATCTCAAGGATGTAGCATCGATACCCTCGAGTCAATTCAACGTCGATTTACTCGCCTCCTACCTGGAATGGGTGCCCTATCCTATCCTGAGCGCCTCATTGCCACCAACGTTGAGACGCTTGAACTTCGTCGTTTGCAGGCAGACCTTGTGCTGGTCTATAAAATCATCCACCGACATGTTGCCTTACGATTCGAGGATTACTTCTCCTTCGCTCCTGCTAGTTCCACTAGGGGTCATCAGTACAAATTCGCCCATCCTCGTTACAATACCAACTACCGAAAGTTTTTCTTTTCAAACCGAGTGGTCGCAGTCTGGAATAACCTCTCAGCTGGTACAGTAGCCTCTCCATCTATTCACTCCTTCAAAAGCAGACTCAGCAAAGAAAATCTGTATAGCTATTTAAGGGTTAGGCTCTGAAATCGCCCTCGCTTTGGCGTAGCCTAGCCCTCCAGTGGCATGTAGACAATGTATCGCACTTTGTTCGTTGTATCTCGTCGCGGTGTCGTCGTTTTCGCTTGTGGTGTACAGTGTGTACGTGCTTGCTGGAAATAAAATAAATAAATAATAAAAATAAACCCCTCAAATAACTTCTTCGATTACCAATCAACGTTCATAAAATTGACCGAGTATACCGTAAACCCTATAATTAGCCCCCGGGGGCTAATTGTTTCGTTCGAGCTCTAGGAGGGTGTATTATTATGGGGGGGGCTTATAAACTGGAACTGTCGATGAGTGGGAAGATGTGTGGGCAAAAAGGCGCGTGGAGGCGATTTTTAAGGGAAAAAGGCGCTGTGCACACACGTTGTTACACTCTAAAACACGCTCACACAGTCTCACATACACATACGTGTACATTACATACATACACATACGCGACCATACATACACCCAGACATGGACCTTTTAGACAATGGTCCATTTAGGGAGGGGGCGTAATTATAGGGGGGGGGGGCTTATAAACTCAAAGTGGTCTTAGGAGGGTGTATAATTATAGGGGGGGGCTAATCATAGGGGGGCTAATAATAGGGTTTACGGTATGTATGCTGGCGAGTGGGCAGCGCCGCCCAAGGCAATGGACGCGCGACGAGTCGGTTCACAGCACGACGCCATCTGTGGGGGTTGGGCGTCGCTTGGGTAGTGTAGTGGGCGAGCCATGTGAGCTGAGGACGGCGCTGCTGCAAACCGGCCGACGGGTGACTGGCGTCTTTGTGAAAATCGATTGGCATTTGTACACTTTTTGTCCTAGGAAGAGGAAAAAGCCTGGTGTGGAGTAGGGTCATACACTGGTGGACGGACGGATCGTAGGCGATGCTGGACCAACTGCCTGCCCCGGCGGTCTATAGGGCGACGAGTTGCCTGACGCCGGCCGAGGTCGCCGCCTGCCGTCTGAGCTGCCGCCGGCTGCGCGGCCTCTTCCCGGCACACGGCGACTGGCTGCCCGTTTCAGGTCTCGAACTGTATCTCCGGCACCAGACGTGGCCTCAACAAGTGCTGGTACGTTGTTGATCTCCGACCGCGCTCGAGCATCTCTGCTATCCGTGCATCTCGATTCCACAAAAACAAGAACCATGAGAAAATTTCAAGATGCCGTCAAAGAGACGCGTGGTGGCGCAGTTTGCTTGTGCGCTGCAAGAATACCGTAGAAGGAGTTGGGAGAGCGACGCCTGTACTATTATCTGCCCCCTGTGGTCGGAATATTCACACCGCCCCCCCCCCCCAACTTGGGTGTGTGTGTGTGTGTGTGTGTGTGTGTGTGTGTGTGTGTGTGTGTGTGTGTGTGAGTGATGGTACAATCTGACAGGCTCGCGTGCAAATAGTATGGGTACGTTTTTTAACAGGTATGTACCGTTAGCTTTTAATTTCTGGCAAGGTCGATCTCCACGCCATTATGTATGTACCGAAAACCTATGATTCCCCCCAGTGCTAGGTACCGTAATTGTTTTATTCGAGCTCTAGGAAGTATGGGAGGGCTAATTATGGCCCGCAATCAAATTATCACAAACCGCCGCGGCGGCAAAAACGCGCGATCCAATTATATACTAGACAGCAAGGCTGCGCGCATGGTGCTTCTGGCCCGACTGGTTCCACTTCACGGGACACGGCCCAGAGCAGTTCGACTCCGTCGTCGCCCTCTGCGTCCGTCTTGTGACGCCCGCTCTGCGATACGTGCACCTGAACGTTTGCGGCCGCCAACCCGATACGCTGTGGCCCCGCTCCTTCGCTCGCGCCTGCGACCGGCTCCACCACGCGCTCGTTCAACGGTGAGCTGCAATTGTTGATGTTTTTTGTTGTTCTTTAAAAATCAATGTTTTTATTGACTTGATGCAAGAAACACCGACACCGACGGCAAGCCAACGCACGAGATACGCAGAGGCGAGGCATCATGAATGCCACTGTATCAGTCAGTATATCACTTGCGGTGTTCTTCTCCCGCGCGGGAAGGTGGTACTCTTCTTGCTGTTGTTGTTGGATTTGGGCAGCGATAGGACGCCGTCATCTCCATGGCGCCTTCCCGTCTAGAGGCACTAGCCAACGAGGGCCGCCGAAGACGTTCGGAACAATGCGATCTGCAACCTAGGCCAGCGACAGCACCAGAAAATCCATTGACAGAGAAATCCTCGTTAGTGGATCGATCAAGAATCGAACCCAGAACTGTGCGCACAAGAGGCCGATGCTCTACCACCACTAGGCCATTTGCTTCCCCTTGATTCAGGGCCGATCAATGGCCAAGTGAGATTAACCGCTCGTCTCCGTGACGTGTCTTATAACTCTTGCTTCAAGCACTTTGGACGCACGCGCGGGCGTTCAGCACGATTATGTCGGGGGCGATCGGCGCGGCCGACATTAAGTTGCTCCACGCGCCCTCGAACAGCTCTTTGAGCGTCACGAGCAACACCGTCCACCTGTACACCAATGACTTTCCCGAGGATGGAGCCGCGAACGGCGTGAACACGCCCTTGCTCCGTCAGCTCGCCCAGGCGCGGACCCCACTGGCGGGCCTTTACGCCAGCCGCGCCGACTTGCGCGAGGACGACGTAATGTATTCGAGGCGCTGCTGACGCTCGCGCCGACGCTCGAGAGGCTGTCGGTGCATCGGTGGAACTGCGGCGGCACCGGCGGTCGCTGGCTCGCGCTGCCTCGGCTCCGGACGCTGGCGTCCACGAGCTGCGGTGTGGCTGCGCCGGGCCGCAGTTCTTCGCCCGCTTCCTCGGCGCGCCCAATCTCACGGCGCTCTGGGCCTACTGGGAGACGGACGACCTTCCCGAGAGAGGAGCCGACGGCCAGCCGTTCCAGGGCTCGCTGCAGGCCCTCCTGGAGAGCCTGCCGCGTCTCAACCTGCTAGGTGAGAGATCTTCGAGGTGCTGCATATACCTACAGTGATGCACCCTGGAGGGAGATGGGGGGGGGCGCCTTGCCTCGCCGCTCGCATGGCTCAGTCTTGCTTGACTGCTCGATTTTAGAGAAGTACGTTGAAACACCGACAATTTCGCTTGCTCCAGCTGCCGTTCCGTTTAGATTGCGGGAAATTTTATCCGCCCCCCCTCTCCCTCCCGGAAGCAAAGTCCTGCTGGCTACGCTACATACGAGCTTTCGGTTTGGGCAGCAGGCTTTCCTTTGCAGGCTGTTACATCATGGGCACGTGGAGGGGTGCGCCCTGTCGGTGGCCCGCGCACCTGCAGCAGCTGGCGGTCGTCAAGGACGAGAAGGGAGAGGTCTTTGGCGACGCGATCGAGCCCGCGGACAACGTGCTGCCCGTCGATGAGGACGAAGCGAACCGTCGCTTCGACCGTTCTGATCGATGATCGATGCGTCCTCCAACCACACTAGATACAGAATGTGGATAGGGGTGTTGGAAAAATTATAAGTCTGGGTTCGAGCAGGTCGCTCAGTAGTACCCAGCCATCCAATCTAGCGGTGTGGCACTGTGTCGTCTAGCCAATCTGGCAATCGGAACGTTCGATGTTGATTACTGCAAGAAAATGTGTCAGCCAGTGTACGAAAGATGTCTGACTGGAGGCGGAAGGCAGCCACTTTGAAAATTAGTTTTCGTGATTGTGCGGTTGTTGCCCTTTGGTTTCCTTCTTGGCGCACGTTAAAAGTTAGAGTGTCCTTACCAAACTCGGAAAAAATGCAAATACCAGTGTAACTAAGTATATGGACGGTAGGTTATTTAAGCTAGGGTTATTTGGCAATAAAAAGGGGGAGTCGAGCTTGACTCGCCCCACTCTGTTTCCTAAG
Source organism: Paralinhomoeus sp. GSCO2_6 (assembly GCA_030248085.1). Taxonomy (NCBI): domain Eukaryota; kingdom Metazoa; phylum Nematoda; class Chromadorea; order Monhysterida; family Linhomoeidae; genus Paralinhomoeus; species Paralinhomoeus sp. GSCO2_6. The sequence goes on along the minus strand of JASAMY010001666.1, from coordinate 16,697 downwards.
GCGGTACAAAATTCAAAGCCGTTGTTGACATTCCTCAACCTTTTGCCCCCCCCCCTTGGGTTCCACACGGGTGAGATTTATTCGGGGCTGCGGGGTTTAGAACTTGGAGCTGCACATAGCAATAAGTGAGCTGAGTGAGCCCAGCGGCTCACTTATTGATTTATTGTGAGCCTGTGAAGGGGCGCGTTGGATGGTGCCACTGGCACCGTGCCAGAGACGGTGCTGTTACAGCTCGAACTCGACCCTCCGCACAGCCGAGGGCCAGAAGCGATGCTTCTTGACTGTTGAAAACCGGCCCGCGGGTGACCGGCATCTTTGTGAAAATCGCTCGCTGTTGTACAGTTTGTCACAGGAAGGGGAAGAAGCCTGGTGTGGAGTAGGGTCATACACTGGTGGATGAACGGGGCGGTTGCGATCATACATGTAACTGGGGGGGGGGGGGGGGGGGGGGGTTGCCCGCCCCCCAGCCAGAATTTTACCCCTACCCAGCCCCCCCCCCCCCCCCCCCCCCCAGAATTTTCCTGAAGTTTTCCAACTTGCCAACAATTGTACAAAGTAGTGTACTTTTTGCCTTTCTCAGTGTATTTTGGCCTTATAACAGCTAAATAACGCTATTTATAGCCTATTTTAAGGCATTTTTGACCTATTTTTGACTGAAAAGTGCCTATTTAGACACTATTTTGGAACATTTTTTCCCTTCTGGGACCCCCTCCCTCTTCAAATCTGAGTACCCCCCCCCCCCACGCCCCCCCCCAGAAGTCTCTCAGACCACCCCCCCCCCCCCTTAAAAAACCCGGTTACATGTATGGTTGCGATGCTGGACCAACTGCCTGCCCTGGCGGTCTATAGGGCATCACATGCACGGGCACACAAGCACGGCACGCACGTACTGGCCGGCACCGGCAAGCACGCACCGGCACGCGCGCACCGACACGCACGTACTGGCGCAAGCACGCACTGGCACGCACGCACCGGCACACGCTCACTGACACGCACGTACTGGCCCGCACCAGCAAGCACGCACCAGCGCGCGCGCATCAGCACACGCGCACCGACACGCACGTACTGGCCCGCACCAGTGAGCCCGCACCGGCATACGTGCACCAACACGCACGTACTGTCCCCTTGCTATCCCTTATTGTAATTATTGTATATTGTAATTGTAATACACGTAATGCTATCCCTTGTTTCGAAATCTTATCATATCAGCGTATATAGAGCCACCGCATGTCAACGATTGCTGTGACGCACCTTGTAATGCATGTGTTTTCTGCCAACAATATCATTTAGCGTTGCTGACAACTATAACAGTGATGGATGATGGTGTGTCACACTAATTTTAGTGTTCAATCGTTGCTGAGGCGTGGTGACAGTTGGGGTTGGGGCATCTCGCAATTGATTTGTGGCGGCAAGTAGGTACATATTCATTCAGTCCCGTTTACCAATATGTTCCAGTTTTATTGTACTTCTCATATTGTTTATTTTTATTATGAAATTATTAATGTCGCGTTATTGATTGCAATAATGGCCATTAGTGACACGCGATGGACCGGGCAATGCCGCTCAAAATGGCACGGGGTGACGTTAGACATAGTCCAGATTTGACGGGGTGACGTCAGGCCAAGGTATGCCTAATAGTGTCACAGAAAAACTTAAATGGCGAGTAACTGTTGCACCGTTTGCTGGATCGACTCGAAATTTTAAACGCACGTACTAAGCATGGGAATAAAGAGAGCCTCCAAGTTTGTTCGTGATCGGTTCAGGGAATCGCAAATTCGTTTTTTCATCTATTTTTTCGCATTAGTTTGTCAGGTCTTCACTGGTTGCTACAGTTGTGCTTGAGTTACAAAAAAATATCGTTAAAAAAGTTTGAGTGGAAGTGCCCCTAGGGATGCCCAAGCCTTGTTCAAAATTTGTTCAACATCGACTGAATAGAACTCGACTTACAGCTGTCCTACCGAACCAATGTTGGAAACCAACATTGAACCAAAATTATTTGTGCACTTGATGCTCCTGCTACGTCCTGTCGATTCGAAGGAAATCTTGGGTGACTTTTTGGCCATGCCATGGCACACTTGCCCTACCAGTTTGGTGACCAACCGTGTTGCACAACGGTACAAGAAGCCGCCGACATGTTCGACTTCGAGAATAATTTTGCATTTCCGATTTACATCACCAATTGCAACCAAACTTGGAGAACTCCTTAATTCCGATGCTTAGTGTGCGCGTTTAAGTTTCGCTTCGATCCATCGAGCGGCGCAAGAGTTTTTCAAAATTTTACTTTTGCCGCGACACTATTCACCGGCCATGACAGGTAGGGGGCATGCCCCCATCCCCCCCCCCCTAGATCCGCTAGTTGCCAAACTTTACAATTGCACCCGAATCCGTTCAACGTAGCAGAGGAGCAACCGCCACACCGTCAAAAACGCAAAAACGCCCGCCCACCCCACCTTTCGTTAGAGTTGGGAAGGTTCGATTCTTGATGGCGCCACTAGATCGAGGACTTCCCTTTCCATGGATTTTCTCGTGCCATCGCTGCCCTAGATTACAGATGGCGTTCTTCCGAAAGTCTTCCGCTAATTATACGGCTGTAGACGGGAAGGCGTCATGGAGATGGGTAGGCTACATGGGCCATTGACAGGCCTCCTAGCGTCGCCCCAAATCCAACAACATAGAGTTGTTGGATTCTGCGCTCGGCAAGCGACGGCCGCTGCAGGGCGCATTCAAGGGCGAGCGTGGGAGTGAAAGTGCGTCTCGTGCGGCAGTTGCGAAACATCAGTCGATCACTGCGCCTGCAGAAAGGGAAGTCCTCGATCTAGAGGCGCCATCAAGAATCGAACCCAGGACCTTGCGCGCAAGAGGCCGGTTTTTTACCACTAGGCCATACCCTTCCCCGAAACGCGCCTTCAGACGACCATCACAATTACTTGATGCAGTCGCGGTCATCGAACCGAACCCTTTGAGAGAGCTGCTGACGCAGTCGCGCAGGCGCTCGACCCGTGCTCGCCGAGCCGTCGGTGCCGTTTGCCGCAGCTCTCGTCCAGGCCACAGGCGGCCGAACACAGCAGTCACTCACAGGAGTCACAGCAGCCACTGCTTCTGGCTGGTACGCTACGCCTGGCTGCTCGCGCCGCAGCAGTTACGTAAAAAGCACGTTGGCGGCAGATCGAAGCTAACCAGTGGATAAATCCTACGCCCCCAAGATCAATTCATCATCATGGCGAGTGGTCCTCCTCGTTTACGTTGCACTATGACAGATCCTCGGCTGGCGACGAATGCGTTGACTCGCTGTATTGCATCGGCTATGGTGTTATGGCATGCCCATGCATGCAAACAACCTCTATCGTAGAGTACGCTGGCTAGACTCATCACGGAAGCTGTTTGGATAGTTTGTAATCGATGGTTGGTTGCTGTTGCTTTGCTTTTGTAGTGCACGCTGCTATCGTGCAAAATATAATGCCGTGAGTTAACGCAGTGAAAGGGTTTATTGTCGCGTCGCAGGTTTTTCGATTCCTGTGCTACTGTGCACATTCGAATACTTCACAGAGCGTATTCGAGTACTGCTAGACAACTTTTGTTGGGTACGGTAGACGTGTTGTTCAAAGCGTTGAATAAGCGTTGTCATAGGCACACCTCGTTTTGAGCTCCCCCACCTCCCCAACCTTTTGGGAAAACTCGATCCATGTGCACCATGTGCACCATGTGCACGAGAGCTTCGTTATTTTGGTGCGACACTTTTTCTTCTGTCTCTTCGTCGAAGGCTTTTAGAAACAATATTAGTTTTGTTTATTTGAAATGTTTGCGTCTGTTATCAATTCCATGTTTTTAAGTTATTTATCTTGTTTTTGTTGTTTTAATTTTTGCGTTACACGATACACGAAGCAACGATACACTCAATAGTTATTGAGGTAGTCAATGGCAGCGTAGTTCGCGACCCCGACGTCAGCCATGACCGAGCGAAACGACTTAGGGTAGCCCAGGGATCAGAAGAAGCAGTCGCCCACTGCCACCCGTGGGCTGTCGGCTTCTGGGCTGGATCAGTTGCTGGAGACCGCCGCGTGTGAGGGGGGGGGGAAGGGTCTGGCGGCGCTACTCGGCTGCTGGCGGGCTTGTAACGACCGACTGGCAGGACGGGGGCGCCGACCGGCACTACCAAGGCCTGCCAACCGTGCCTTTCAAACCGCCGTCGTCGGTTGCGTGCCATCGCGTGTGGCGGTGGCGCCGACAAGCTGCGCGTTGACGAGTGACGACGAGCCGCCAGCTCGTGTTGCTCCGTCGGCTGGCGTGTCGGCAGTTATTGTCGACGCTGCCGTGACGACGTAGTCGTCCGGTCCGGCATGGTCTGCTGGCCAGAAGACGGAGAGCTGCGACAGCGCGCTAAGACTGACGTTGACGACGACGAGACGACGAGTCGACACCGTTGCACGCACGTGCCGACGCGTTGCTCGGCTGGCTGTCCGCTCTCGTATGCTATCACAGTTGCCGGCGACCAATTACGCTGCCGACAAAGGCCCTGACGCGGTCGACACTTCTCGACCGTTCCAATGGCTGTTACGGCGCGTCGAATGTAACGCGCGTTGCTTCTCGATGCAGCCGATGGAGTCGGCAGAGTCTGACAAGACGACAGGAGGCAGCCGCGAAGCTCGCAGCCGACGCTGTTGACGAGCCGCGAATTGATGCACGAGCCTGACTCATACCTGTAACTGGGGGGGGGGGGGGTTGGGGGCGCCGCAGAATTTTTCCAACACCCCCCCCACTCCCCCCCAACACCGCCCCCAGAATTTTCCCAAGGCATTTTCACTCAGTCTAAAACGATAAAAGTGAGTAAATGTTGGTGTATTTCAGTGCTTTTCAGTGTTATATGACCATAAAACAGCTAAATAACACTGTTTGGCCGGTTACAGGTATGGCCTGACTGCATTGACCAACGGACGCTGCCCATCGACTGCTCGCTTCGTTATAGTTTCGTTAAATGTGATGACTAAGCGACTCAACTAAGGCGCCATTGTTGATGTTATTGCTACTGTTGCCAATGAATCCAGTCTGTTCGACGACGGTTTTGGAACGACGCACGTTCCGAGCATGCACATACCATTACGCTTAGGCTTAGGTTTTCGCTTAGGCTTGTTTAGGCATTGACTTGCTTAGGCGCGCACGCATGCACCCGCACGGGCACACAAGCACGCGTGCACGCACGCACGCGCACACACTCGCACGCACGCACACGCGCGCCCGTGCGCGCACGCACGCGCAACACGCGCACAGACAGACCGATAGATAAGACTGTCGCTTGCCTTCGGTCACCCGATAACCCCCCTCCCCGGTTTAGAGATATGCGAGGCGGAGAGGCAAGGGATGAAAAATATCGCACCGAAATAACAAAGGCTTGGTGCACATGGTGCACATCGTGCGCATGGTGCACATGGATCGAGATTTCCCAACCTTTTAGGCTTAGTTTTAGGCTTTGCTTAGGCTTAGGCTTCGCTTAGGCTTAGGCTTCGCTTAGGCTTAGGCTTTTGCTTAGGCTTAGGCTTCGCTTAGGCTTCGCTTAGGCTCAGGCTCGCTTGTTAGCGAGTATCTACTCCCCGAACGGTCTCCCGAACAGGTCTCCCAAGTCCCAAACAGTCATTCAAATCGAACAGGATTTTAAGCGGTGCAAATTCACTTAACTCAAACAATATGTACGTGATACAGTACAACTTGCACTTTTGCACCTATAGTTGGTCATTCGTTGCATCAGACGGAACCTGTTGATTCGGTTTACTAATCCGTTGGTTAGGTAGTGGGTGGGCGCATCATTTCAGGAACTGACGAGAAGGGAGGGGAGTGCAACCGGCGTCAACAACCCTGACATGTGCTACCCGCATACAGGCCCGTGCGGAACGCAGGTGGCAGCGGCGGCGTCAGCTGAAACTCTGCGGGAGATGACCGCCATCGCCGGTGGCGCTCGCGACCGACCGGGAGCAGCAGCGCCGTCGAGCGCTTTCCCGTCGACATAGTAGTGCCGCCCGTGGTCGCTCGCCGTCGGAAGCGCCAGCCGTCGACACTGGGCGACGTCGGCGTCCGGTCGGCCGCGGCGGCGGTCTCAGCGGCCAAGTCTCGAACGTCGACACGCCGTCGCCGTTGACGAAGGGCCACTCTCGCGCCACAGCAGAGTTGTGAACATCGGTACGCCTGTCAACTCCATCTTGGCTGTCGACCGGAAAGAAAGGACTGAATGCTGGCATGCACGGTTCCATTCCGTCGGCGCTTGGTCGCGGCAGTCTCAGTGGCCAAGTCTGGAATGTCGACACGTTCGCACAGTCGACCCGTGCGCGCGGCAGCGAGGTCGGGGACGCCGGTGTTGCAGTCCAAAACCGCCCCCCTTGTTTTTCGCCCCCCGGCGGTTCTGGCCTAGGCCAAAACCGCCGGGGGGGGGGGGCGGTTCTAGCCTAGGCCAGAACCGCCCCCCCCCCCTTACATGGAAATCGCCCCCCTCCTACGTTGATCACTCGAATTTTCGATTCACAACAAGCGCGAGTCGCAAGCGCTGAAGTGAAGACGGACAGTCCAGTGCGACCTTTGACCGCCGCCTTTCGACGCTGGGTGCCGCCATGCAAGCTGACAAGTCGCGAACGAGCGATCTGAGAGAGCAAGCGCAAGCGGCGCAGGCGGTCTCTGCTGTTTAGAAGTGGGCTTTCAATTTGGCCATGTGCATAGCAAGCTACAGAAAATATTTCAAAAATTGAATTGTGGCATAGAATGCGACTACTGACGCGGAGTTTCAGACGCGGTTTGTTGACAAGGTGGCTTCTATTTCATAGACTCACGTGGTCTGAAGACCCATGAGTCTATGAAATAATTGCATGATATAAAAGGGACGTGTCGTTTCTGACGAGCCTCGTGCGTCTCTAGGGTGTTAAGCGGTGGAGGCGAAACACCCACAATTGCAGACAGTAGCATACAAAAATACAAATTTAACCGGCACGATGTCGCGGTCGTCGCCGCCGGCGCTGTCTATCGGCGTAAAAGAGGACAACAGCAGCAAAGAGTATCCAACGGTTGATATAGGAGCGTGGCCATGTGGTGCTCCCAGGAGTCGCAGGAACAAGTGAGCCGACTTCGCCCAGTCAGCACCGACTCCGACTGGTCCACAGCTATGTACGATACGATGTCTACCTGCTGGTCAACGGGCAGCAGACGTGTGAATCTCAATGCGCGCCTCATTCTCCTTGCTCATATTTTCATGCTAATCTCAAAAAATTCACTGCTCATCTCATGGTGCTCATCTCATCTCATCTCATCACTTAGGTGCATTGCGTGTCGAGCGGTCACTGCATTCAGCCGCACGTCATCGGCAGGGCCATTTTGTGTGCATATGATTTGCTACTATTAGCACGTCGTATCCCACACATGTTTCAATTGTCCTGTACCGTCGACAGTAGATACTCGTTTATTTCCAGTAGATACTCGTTAACGCACCCTTAGGCTTTTGGCTTCGGGGAGGTGCAGGAGTGGGGGCGTAGGACAAAACACGCGCTCCGCGCTCACGCACTCCACTGCCAGAGAGGATCGAACCCAGGACCTTCGGTTTTGCAATTTGGTGCTCTATCCACTGAGCTATTGCAGCTTCAAACCAGAAACTGGAATACTTTGATTTGGGAAAACACTTTCCAGGTGGAACCGCCAGGGGAACCGCCAGGTGGAACCCTATTCGGGGGAGACAGCGGGGAAGTGCGCACCGAAATAATATTATTCTTTAAATTAGGCTTTGTTTAGACTTAGGCTCACGTGCACACACGAGCGTGCTTGCTGGCCGTGCCTGCGTGCAGGCGTGTGGGCATGCGTTCTTGCATGCTCCGCTCCGCATGCATGCATGCGTAGTAACCGTGCTTGGAATAACAAGAACGATGAGCGTGTTTGACCGTCTACCTCCCAAGCAGGCTCGCGGTTCGGCTAGCAAAGGTTTGTTCGACGATTGTGTCATGCGGACGAACAAGGCAGACATAAGCTTCCTACTAGCAGTCGCTACTTCAGAATTCTGGCGGGCTTTCTTCCAGTCGGCCAATATTGCGTCGAAACAGTGCGCGACGTACGCAGATGCGTTTGTAACGAACCGGTTCAAGCGAGAGCTGCTGCCCGAACTGTCGCGGGACATTCTCAAAGAGATGGGTGTCACGGCGGTCGGAGACGCCGTCGCCATACTGAAAAAGGCGCGCGATCTGGTTGAGAGGTCTTCGGCGCCAGACGAGGACGCAGGCAATGACGAGGAAAGTGGCGAGAGCGTGGAAAAAGAGTCGTCTCCCGACGACGACGATGAGGAAAGCCTGGGCGATGACGCCAACCATGAAGCAAAGGTCCCCTTACAATCTGCGCTGGCCGAAAAACAGTCCGACAATCTTCTCGTCGTGCGACGCTCCGTTCCAATGCCGGTACATTGACATTGAGGAAACGAAACTGCTGCTGAGAGATCTGCGGACAGTCTCTCATATAGTGACCTAGCTGCCCGCAACGGTGGCAGGTACCTGGACCTCTCTGGGGTGGGCCAGAACCGCGAGACTGCTGCTGCTGGCCGCCCCCAATCGCCAACGGTTGTTGCGGCGCCTGCTGGTAACTATAGGGGACTTGCGGACCGGGCCCGCGCCCTCGCCAGCCTGAGAATTGCCCGCGGCCGTTCCTCGGCTGATTGCTGCTGGAGCCCCTACCTCGAGTGCTAGACTGCTGCCTGAACGGCGCCTTCTGCTGGCCGCTGCCCTCGGACGTATTGTCGAGCTCAACGGCTCGCCGCAGCGTGCCTACGACATCCTCGAGGTCCCTGGAGTCGCTGGAGATCATAATCCACTGGTATTGTTTAGGGACCACGCGCATGAGGGACCGCTTGGCCTCCTCCTTCCACTGATCGGGCGTCATGTCCGGGTAGGCCTCGCTGACGAGGTGCCTGATGTCGGCCACCAAGGACTCGACCGACCTACCGTCCCACTTCACCTCCATCAATTTACAAAACGCCAAAGACGAGTTTCTACTAGGACCATACAGTCGCTTCAGCTTGTCCTCGATCTCTTCAAAGGACAGTCGATTGGCGCCATTCTGCGCCTGGTACTGGACGATGGCCTGCTCGGCCTCACCGCCAAGCCAGCTCTCAAGAATGCCAGCCCATCGCCCGTGTGGAATGTGCTCTATCTCCATGCGCCGACAGAACCGAAACAAGAACACTTCTATGGTCGGGCCATTGCCGCGCCCGTCGCCATAGAATCTGCCGACGTCAGCATACTGTCGCCGATAGTCGGGCGATGGCGCCCTTCGCTGCGCCGGTGGGGGCCTGCGCTGCCCCTGCTGGTGTCCCTGTGGTCTATAGTCGGGCGGCTCCTCTTCGCCGTGCTCCTGCCAGCCGTCCTGCTGTGGATAGTACTGCTGCCTTTCACACAGCCCCCTTTCCTCCTCGAAGCCGTTACCGTACCCCTGCGCCGGTCCATGGCCCTGCCTGGCCTCGTTCTGGATCAACCGCTCGCGCGCTTCCAGCTCGGACTCAAGCACCGGGGATTCCTCTACATGCCTACAAGCCGCGGCGTTCCTACCGCGCTCGCGCAACTCTTCGGCCTCACTATACGCGCGCCACTCGTCCTCACGCACTCGGGCGGCGTTCTCTTGCCTTTCTGAAGGCTCAAACTGCGCGCTTCCTCTGACTGACGACCGCTCGGCGCCACCGCCGCCGGCCGCCGGAGATGGCCGGTGATTGCCCCGTGCGAACCGATTTCCCTGTCCTCCAGACGCCAGATGCGCCGGCCGCCCCTGGTGGTCCGTGAAGCGATTCGGCCGGTAGACGTCTACTGCCAGCGTCGGTGCGGCGGGTAGGAGAAACCGCGTGCATCGACGTCGGTGCATCGACGGCACCGGCGTATACCGCGCCGGTGTCGTATATACATGTGTCGGTTATATACATGTGTCGGCCGACACATTCATATAGACAGCTGATGTATATACGTATACGTATCTATATGTGTCGGTCTATATACATCTGCAGTGCGAGTCAAATTCTCCTGTCATAACTTATGCTGAAACTGATAACGCCAAGCAACAGACACAATAAACAGACGGTCAACAGCGAATCATGGGCTCAAAGTGGCTGCCACTGCTATTCTCCAAGTGTAACATTTAGTTGGGGGTGACCTTACCTAATTAATGCTACTGCCTGATTAATTACTGATGAACAATAAAAAAGACCTTGCCTAATCAATGCCAATTAATGCTACAGATGTAAGTGTAGAAAACCTAACGACCTGCGGCTCGGCTGCCTTCTGTTCCACGTTCACCTCACCTTATCACGACCACAAGCATACACACAGTTTCTGCGTCACAGATCTTGCGTCGCTCAGTAGGTGCAGCTTGTGTAGCTACGCTAGCGAGCTACCTACATTGTACGTAGTCTTGTGTAAGTCAACTGCTACGAAGCGACCGTGTAACGTAGGAGGGAAGGGGAGAGGTTGGCAAACCAGTGTAGATTCCTCTTGTGGCCCTTTTGGCGCAGTCAGTTAGATTACAATCTGCGGCCATTCTGTCCTTGTGGGCCGCAGGAAGTTTAGAACTGGCGACCTACACATGTATATAGAACCGACACATGTAGATACGTATACGTATCTAGATCAGTTGTCTATATAGATGTGTCGGCCGACACATGTATATAGCCGACACATGTATATACGTCACCGGCGCTAAGTCAAAGACGGCTCTACCGTTGGAGGCACCCTCGCCCCACTGCACACCCTGGCCGGCATGCGCACTGTCCCTCTCCCTCAGCACCCTCTGTCTCTCCGCTTCCTCCCTGTACGCTCTCTCTCTTTCTGACGGCGCGCCGCTACTTTTCCCCTCTCCCAGCCGACGCCCGTCGCCGCCCGCGAAGCTCTGCTGTCGGCGGCCTTCCTTTGTACTTGCCCCCTTTTCCACGCCCGTGGCCGCCGCTCTCTCTCCCTCCGCCTGCCCTTGACGCGCCGCGTTACCCACGCTCTGCTGCCTACGCGAGTCGTAAACTTCGCCGCCGTCGTCGTTGTCGCCGCCGCGAGGCGCCTGCAGCGGAAGCGGCTGCTCGCCTCTGCTGGCGTCGGCGGAGTGAAGCAACTGCCCTTGTCTCAACTCCGCTAGCTGCTGTACTACCTCCCTGTTCTGCTGTAGCAGGAGCTGCAAGACGCTCCCGATGGCGCCCTGCTCGCGCTGCACGGTGTTCATAGTGTCGGACAAGCCGTCGACCACAGATCGCAAGGGAGAATACATAGCCGTCGCCTCTCGCAGAGTTCGCGCATACGCCTCGGCGACCTCCTCGCGCAAATTCGACTCGCCGGTGCGCGGCTGGCAGTGACGACAAAACGGTGTGGCGGGAAGCGGCAGCATCTGCACACACGCGTCGCAAAACTTGCTCGGGCAGTCGTTCGTCAGGCACTCAATGGCCGACTCGAGCGACACGAACTGGCCACAACCGCAGCACTTCGGCTGCGCCCTCCTGGCGGCGCGCGCCCCGTTGTTGGCCGCCGCCGCTGCGTCGTCCTGTGACGCGTCGGACATACTGAACTGGGGCAAGAAAATACCCTCCTTTTGGCCCTTAATTAAATTAAATTCGACTTCCCCCGGGCTGGGTGACCAACAACTACAGACAGCACGACCTTATTCTCAGTTGTGACAGCTCAAAAACTGCCACAGTGTCCGTAGGTTCGATTCCTGGAACGCACAGTCGAGACACTACGAGCCACCCCACCACCCCAGGCGGAACTGAAAATCTCCGATTTTCCGCGAGACACAGGAGTAAGAAGTGAAGGAAGCGAGGGCGTCGCGGCACCACTGCAAAGTAGAAGGGACCTTCCACAGCACAGCGTCAGGTGGCGCACCCTGAGCACTCCAAAAATGGGATGTCGGCGCACTGGACAGCCGAAGGGACCTTCGACGCCAGAGACCGCCGACGCGAACACAAACGAAGGGGTGGATGAAGAGGATCGACGACGTCGACCTCAGGACGCTCCAAGAGCTGCAATCCGCGTGCCTCTCGACGAGCAGGCACCGGAATATTAGTCGAGCGCGCGGCGAGTGTTGGGCCCGCTGGGAAATATTAGCGCGTGGGCCTGTCTAGGGTCCCGGGCACGTGGCTCCTCTGCCGAAGCCAAGGTCGCACACGGCAGGACCTCACTAGACAGCGCTGACCGGGCCGCCCTGCGTCTCTCCCAGACCTGCAGGCGCGGGGGGTCCAGATATTCCAAGCAGCCACACACACAGCCACGCAGACTCGCTAAACTCCGAAGGTCGCGTTCAGACACTCCTCGCAAGCGCTCTGCACTTCAAACTCCGCGCTCGCCTGCTCGCACGATCGGCGCTGTCGCTGCTGCTGAGCTGCTGCGTCGACGCCAGCCACGGAATTCCGCGAAAGGCACCTTCTTCTGGGCGCCGAGTCACTGCAGGGCAAACAAGTGCGCCGCGCGCGCCCTACACTGACCGCCTTAAGGGCCTAACTCGAGAGAAAGCTACGAAACTCCACGAAACACACGAAAAAAACCCAAAGAATACACAGAAGAAAACCCAGACTGAATCCAGAGCGCGACGACGCACACGCAAAAGATGCGTATGCCCAAATATGGGCATAATTCCGAGAAACGCCTGCGTCATCACTTTGACCATTGGCTATTCGGGGGGAAGGCGGCCTATCAACGCACGCATGACCAAATATGGGCAAAGTTCCAGCGTGTCACTTCGGCCATTGGCTATTGGTCACTAGAGCGGGGGCAATTAGTCGTAAGGTCGGGGGAAGGAGTCGGAAGGTCGGAAGGGAAAGTCGGAAGGTCGTAACGCAAAAGTACAGCGACATTACACGACGCCCAGGAGCTGTTCAACCTGCTCGTTGAGTGCGTCGACTGGGAGCTGATGGCCGCGACGGGCGAGCGGCTGACGGTCTCGGCGCAGGCGACAGTGCAGCGACTGCGCGCAGCCAGCGTGCGCCAACGACGACGCGCTCATCAGCCGACTCTTCTCCAGCTCCAAGTGCTCAGCGGTTGGCGACGTCTTCAAAGTATACATTTTTTCGCCCACGTCAAGCACAAAGCTGAGCACGAGCTGGGCTCCTGGTGGCGGTTCTACGACAGCAGCGTGTGTGTGTGTGTATAAGCCATGACCGCCGAAGGCGGCATGGAAGGGGCGGTTGCCCAGGGTCTGTGGCGTTGATTTGCCCTCCCTCCGCCGAGGGTTGATAGGCAGGCCAGGCTGCACGTGGATCAAGTCCTCGTGATCCTCCGAACCGGACGTCCCACAGGTGGAAGCCACGAAGCCACCGCAGCGTCGTGCAGCTTGGCCCCGACGCCGACTGGGCCGCCTTCACAGCCAGGAAGCCTACCTGCTGTTCTACGACCGGCAGACGTGGTGACACTTGATCTCATGCGCTTCGTTCACATTCCACATCTTTTTATGCGAGTCTCATGAGTATTTATTCGCGAAAGAAGGTGCATTTGCGTGTCACCGTCGCCGCCGCCGCAAGGTGCGCCGCATACAGACAACGCCATCGCACGAGGAATTTTGTATATATTCCGTATAATTGTGCACGTATTTATTTATACCAACTTCTACGATTAGCGGGTTGCACGTACTCGTATTTGAATTGGGCAGTACCGTACTAGCATTTGAACATCGTTTGTTTCCATTTGAACATCGTTAACGCACCTTAGGCTTAGGCTTTTGGCTTCGGGGAGGTGCAGGAGTGGGGAGGTGGGGGAGCTTCAAACGGTATTAGTCGCTCTTAAAATTCCGCTCGAAACCAATCGAGCTCCAATTTCCACGCCTTAGCTTGAGCTCTCACCGATTTCTCGCCCCAAAATGGTCCTGCTCGCCGTCGCAGTCTGCACCAAGTCGGGCAAGGGTGCGTTTTGCCGATTTTTTTTTTCCATTGTTTTTTTTTTAATTTTCTGGTTTTTTGTTTCCTTCCAGTGCTCGTGTCGCGTCAGTTCGTCTGGGTCGATATGAAGCGGGCGCGCTTCGAGGGCTGGCTGGCGGCCATCCCCAAATTGCTGGGCTCTTCATCGGGTCAGGGCGGCAGGCAGCAGCACATCTTTGTGGAGACGGAGAGCGTCCGCTACGTCTACCAGCCGATGGAGCAGCTCTACGTGGTGCTGATCACGACCGAGGCGTCGAACATCCTCGAGGACCTCGAGACGCCGCGATCCTTCTCGAGACTGGTGCGTGCGTGCGTGCGTGCGGGCGGGCGGCGAGCATCGCGGCAGGGACTGGGCCAGTGTGTCACACACATTGAGCATAGGTGGGCTCAGGGCGGCGTCTTGGTGGGGTTTAGCCTCCCCCCCCCTGGCCAAGGCCATCCCGCTTTTTTTTGCGGGAGCGGGCCCCCCCCCCTGGTCATCGCCATCCCAGATGACTTGCGGGAAACCCTCTCTCAATCAGGGTGTACGCGTCAGCGTACAACCCTAATATGTGACGACTTCTCAATGCGGGTTTTTGAATTTTCGATCACCTATAACTTTTGATTGACTGAACGGATTTCGGCGCGTTATGGCTCAAATGAACCGCCTTCTTCTGGGGCATCGAACGCGCCGTAACGCGTTTCCTTGTTTTACGTCAAGCGGGAGATACCTCCGAAAATGTTGTGAAAACGCGAGTTTTTTTTTCATGTTCTCTGCCACTTTTTTGGACCGCCGCTCCCGAACGCCACTTGCGATTGTGCTGAAACTTGGCGTGTACTCTCAGCCCATGATGGCAATTTCTACCTAAAAAGGATTTGCGCGTAGGTTCTACCAATCTTGAGTTATGGCTGATTTTGCCCGTTTTCTTGGACATAGCCGTTTTTTCGACCAAAATTTTGTGCGCTATAGGCGCCTCAACCGCTCATCACAGAGATTCGCTATAATGGTGAAAGTTGATCCCCCACACATGTAGTATTTCCCGTTGAGCAAATTTTGTGGCGCCGACGTCCATGTCGCCAGAGCCGAATTTTTTTTGATAGTTCTGACAAGAGTAAAACTCCAAAAAATGCCCAGTAAACCCCCAATTTTTCTTCGATTTTTGTGAACAATAGGTCAAGGAGAGTCCTCGGTAAGTCAATGTTTTGAAATTCCATCACTGGATAATGAGATATGAGCTCCTGAATCTTCAAAAAATGATTTTTTTTTAAATATTTTTTAAATATTTTATTTTGTTAAAGTAATCGGGATGAAACTTTGCAAGCATACGCTGTATACAATCAGAAATTAATCCCCCAAATGGATTCTTCCTAAATCCCACAAGCTTGAGATCTGGAACACTTAGTAATGTTGGGCCCTGGACAACCAATCGTGAGGTCGCGGGTTCGACTCCCGCTGGCGTCTCTGCCATCTCCTGAAAACCAATCAATACTGCGTTAGCCCAGGGTCCTTTCCTGCTCCACCCATGTTGTTCCCATGACTCACCCTACATTTTTTTCAGTTTTTTTTTAGTTTTTTCTTTTCAGATGTTGGAATATTTTTGGCTGACTTTATCAAAGCAGTGAACATCAAGTGCTTTTGGGATGTGCACTCTCATGTGCAACCTCACAAGGCGCGCATGCACGCACGCACGCATGCACGCACGCACGCACACACCGACGCACGCACGTACACACGCACGCACCGACGCACGCACGCACGCACGCGCCGACGTACGTCCACACTCTCGCACGCATGCACCCACGCACGCACGCACGTCCGCACTCTCGCACGCACACACCGACGCACGCACGCACGCCCGCACTCTCGCATGCACGCACTCTCGCACACACGCACGCACGCACGCACGCACCAACGCACGCACGCACCGACGCGCGTCCGCACTCTCGCACACACACACACACACACGCACTGATGCACGTCCACACTCTCGCACGCACGCACGTCTGCACTCTCGCATGCACACACCGACGCACGCACGCACGCCCGCATTCTCGCACGCACGCACTCACGCACGCCGTAGTTGACCACCGCAGAGCTGGCCTGGCAGAGGGCCGCAGAGGTAGGACGCGTCCTCAACGAGCATGGTGGTGGCGTCCTCGTGGTCAGGCTTGGGGTAACGAGTGCGTCACGTGCCACTCGCTGGTCTTCAGCCCCTGATTCTGTCACTTGAGGAGTTGCAGCACGCCCTTGGTGTCCGAGACGTTGCCCAGGAAGGAAGGTGTTTGTAAAGAAATTCTACAGTTTTGAACCTGTACACTGTACACATTTTTTTATTTAATATTTGCCCAGCTAAAAGTGACACACACCACTGCCCTACGCACGTTGCAGGTAGAACTAAAAACATTAAGTGCAACAGGATTCTTGCTGTGGTGTGGTATGTATTTCAATGCTGCTGATTACGGATTTTCGAAGGACAGGTAAACGAGAAGTTTCGGTATGGTAATGTAGATTGTGTTTGTAGAACAGCTCCTTAAATTATACCTGAATTGCCTGTTGTGTATACTCTCCATCCATTAACACAACAAATTTCTGAAACTGTGATACAAAAATCAGTTATCCAGATTCCAGCCAGACTGCACGTATGTTTGCAGAATAGAACAATGTGTAGGTATCGTAATTCGAACTGTGGTAGAATCAAAATATTTTATTCATTGGATCGTCATTTTCAACTTACAAAATATTTCGGTGTCTATGTATGTACGTGCGTCCGTGCGTGTGCACGCGCGTGTGAGTGCGTGTGTAGGTAGGTAATGCGCTTTTCCTGGTATGCTTAGTGCCACT